>VZRV01001006.1:614878-651481 GCA_013398115.1 Falcunculus frontatus | reverse complement strand
CAAAAAAAGAGATGAGGGGGGGGGGGGGGGGGGGGGAAGTGGAAAATAGATGTAGGATAGGATGGATAATGAAAGCAAAATGAGCTTCCAGCAGATCACCAAAACTGTCCAGTGTCATCTTTGGAAAACTGGGTGGGAGTGCATAGAGCAAGCTATTACTGAAGCTGGCATTAGTTTGCCTCTCCTGGAATGGCCCAATTGTGTATTCGCGATTTGAGGACTGGTTCCCAAAAAAAGGACAGGAACTTAAAGGGTGAAAAACACATCTTAAGAGTGAGAATCTCCATCTAAAGGGGGCTTTAATGTGCCTTCCTGAGCAAGGTGCAACTCCAATGGACTTCAAAAGTAGCAGTGACCAAGCTGCAGGCACAGGTGTTGTGTGTGAGGATCAAGAGAAAAAGTCTCCTCTGGCAAATTGTCCTTCAGTTATCTGCAGCACCTAGGGAAAAAAAGTACAAAACTGATGAATACCAGCACAGGTTAATGAGAGAGAAAAGGAAAATGCATTTGTTCTTATCCTCCCTATGTACATTTTTTCAATTAACAGCACAATTGGATGGTTCCTGTGGGAGCTGCTGCTCTGTCCCCAGAGCTGGACCATGGGATTTCTGTGGCCAGGACATGTACATAAGCCCATATGAGGGGAGAGTGAGTTTTCTAGCTGAAGACACTGCTGGGTGAGACAGCAGTGGGAGGGAGGGCATATTACAGTCACTTTAGTCTCTTGGCTGATTGCCAGCAGTACAGAAGTTGAGAAATCATTTGTCACAAGGATAAAAGCCAAATACATTGCTCTGGGTGAGATGTAACCTGACAAACAGTCTCCTGTGACTGATGCATTTGAACTACTAATACACTCCATATAATGACTTTTTTCTGACAGCTAGCAGTCATATTTTTTGCTTAGTTTTTCTGCTTGTTCATGCTGAGCTTTCTGAGTTCCTATATATCAGATTTCTTGGCAAGAAACGTGGCAGGACAGTTCTCTGTCATGCTAGTCTCATACCACATGTTCAAGAGGAAACAAGCCACAAAATAATTAGAAAACTTTTTTTTTTAAATCACTATTTTCTAGTATCTCTCTCTTTTTTTTTTTTCCTTTTTTTTTCAAAAAGCCCTAAAGTCACCTGGCCAGCAGGAACTTCATTTATAACTGTCAATTTAACAGTTCATTTATTTTACTGAAGCAGTGAGACACAACAGGGGTGTGGTAACCATGAGATAATCACACCTCTGGGGTCTTATGAGGCAAGGAGAAACAGCCAATTCCCTCTAATCCCACAGTGGTGCGATTAGTGCTCCTGATAGCTACAGCCGAGGAGGTTATGAGATAAATTGAGCATTTCATGTTCTAGAAAAAGAATTAGAGTTAAATGTTTAACCAGCTTCATTCAAGTTCTCCAATTCATCTTGATTATAGATATGTATGTTCAGGAACACTGACCCACATACATTTGTCTACTTTAAAATGTTTGACAGACAATAGGAGTAGCCATTTGGTTTGAGAATTTTACTATACATAGAAGCTGTAGCATATAGCTGCCCATCTGCCTACAAGCCCATATCCGTCATCATGCGATCCAAAAGCTCCTCTGGGCATGCAATCCTTACATGCATAACTATAAAAAATAAAAGGAACTCAGTTGCAAAGAAACTGCCTTTTTCCTAGCCATTATGGGTAGCCCTGCTAACTACTTTCATTAAATACTCCTCTAATAACTGTGTATGCTATGGAAGGTCCATTCATCTCTTGCTTAAGTTGGTTCCACTAGAAAACATATAATGGGTATTTGGCAGACAGACAGTGGCATTGTGGAGGACTATGGAATGAGAGGTTGGAGAGCAGTGCCACAGAAAGGGACCTGGGGGTTCTGGTCAGTGGCAAGGTGAACACGAGTCAGCAGTGCCCTGGCAGCCAGGAGGGCCAACCCTGTCCTGGGGGGCATCAGGCACAGCATCGCCAGCCGGGCAAGGGAGGGGATTGTTCTGCTCTGCTCTGCACTGGGGCGGCCTCACCTCCAGTGCTGGGGACAGTTTTGGGTGCCACATTATAAAAAAGATATTGAACTATTAGAGAGCATCCAGAGGAGGGAATAATGATGGTGAAGGGCCTTGAGGGGAAGCCATGTGAGGAGCAGCTGAGGTCACTTGGTCTGTTCAGCCTGGAGAAGAGGAGGCTGAGGAGAGACCTCATTGTGGTCACAACTTCCCTGTGAGCGAAGAGGAGGGGCAGGCACAGATCTCTTCTCTGTGGTGACCAATGACAGGACCCAAGGGAATGGCCTGAATTTTGTGTGGAGGTGTCCAAGTGGTAGCTCTATCAAACTGCAGATTCTGCAAAACTTTGAGGATCTTCATGGTTCGCTATCTCTGTGCAGTGACATAGGTGCTTCCAGGCAGACAGTAGGTATGTATTTCTGACTCAGGCTGTGGTGCTGCAGGCATCCTAAGTATAGGGAAATATGTATTGGGTTTGCATGGCAAGGTTTTGGCAGTGAGTGGGCTACAGGGGTGGCTTCTGTAAGAAGCTGCTAGAAGCTTCCTCATGTCCAAAAGAGCCCATTTCAGCCATCTCCAAGTCAGGCCTGCCACTGGCCAAGGCCAAGCCCATCAACAACAACGGAAGCATGTCTGGAATAACAAATTTAAGACAAAAAAGTTGTTCTGCAGCTGCAACTGGAGAGAGAAGAGAGGATATGTGAGAGCAACAATTCTGCACACAACAAGGTTAGTGGAGAAAGAAGGGGGGGAAGAGTTCCAGGCACTCGAGCAGAGATTCCCCTTCAACCTGTGGTGAAAACCACGGTGAGGCAGGCTGTGTGCCTGCAAGCTGACAGAGGTCTATGCTGAGGCAAACATCCAGCTGCAGCCTGTGAAGGAACCCACACCAGAGCAGGTGGACACACAAAGAAGGCTGTGACCCCATGGGAAGCCCACACTGGAGCAGGCTCCTGGCAGGACATGTGGACCCATGGAGAGATGAGCCCATGCTGAGCAGGTTTGCTGGCAGAACCTATGACCCTGTGGAGGACCTACACTGGAACAGTCTGTTCCTGAAGGACTGCGCCCCATGGGAAGGACCCATGCTGGAACAATTTGTGAAGAACTGCAGTCCATAGTAAGGGCTCACATTGGAGAAATTTGTGGAGGGACTCCACAATGGAGCAGGGGAAGGGTGAGGAGGAAGGAGCAGCAGAGACAAGGTGTGACGAACTGACCACAGCCCCCATTCCCCAACCCCCTGCACTGCTGGAGGTAGAAAGTAGAGAATTGTGAGCAAAGTTAAGCCCAGGAAGAAAGCAGAGGTGGAAGGAAAGTGTTTTTAAGATTTTGTTTTATTTCTCATTATCCTACTCTGATTTGATTGATTATAAACTCAATTAACTTCCCCAAATCAAGTCTGTTTTGCCTATGACAATAACTGGTGGGTGATCTCTCCCTCTCAACCCATGAGCCTTTTGTTATATTTTCTTTCCCTATCCATCTTAGGAGGGGAGTGATAGAGAGGCTTTGGTGGGTACCTGGCATCCAGCCAGGGTCAACCCACCACAAGATACTAAAATTCCTTCAGCAATTTCAGTTGTTAAAGTCTGATATAAAACCCTTAAAATCCTTTTAGCTAGTGCTCTTGAACAGCCCAGCAAAGAGAAAGTGTGATCTGTGCACCCTTAGTAATCCTTGACCGTTTTGACTAGTTTTTCCTGTTCCTCCTTTTTTCTTAATAGACCTACTTGTGTGAGAGAGAAGAATGAATAATGGCTTACTCCACAGAGTTTTCTTTAACACGAAGTGCCACATAGGTTTCTCCCAGGGTCCTGAACCTAACTCCAGCTACACTCTTGTTTTACAGAATAGCATAAAATCAGAGTTCTACATCAAAAGAAGGCTACAGCCAGCTGAGGCATTTCCTACTTAACCCTATTTTAGATGCAAGAGGTCTGTTTTCTCTGCTGGTGATAGAAGTACAAACCTTGCAGTCTCAAAAACAAAAAGAACACAACAAAAAAGAAACCGAACAAAAACCCACAACCAAACAAAAAACCCACGACCAAAATATCTATTTCAAAATTTATTTTAATGTCATTATTCACCAAACAGGAAGTTAGCTGTTGTTAAAATTATCCAAAATTATAGTTGTCAGTTTAAGTGACTGCCAAAAGCACCTCGATGGCTGCTTTCAACAGTCTCGGAGTGCTTTTCATGGCTGTGAACAAATGAAATGCAGGTGTATTGTTTTAACCATCTCATTATAACTGCAGTCCAGTCCTTGGCCTTCTTATAAAGGAGATGGTCAGCTTATAGGATGAAATTTCTGAAACCTCAGCAAGAAATACCAAGTACACCATCCTCCCTGGCTCTTCAGCGGATACCTGTGGAGCAGTACAGCAGTCTTAACTCTGCTTTCCCCCCGCTCAGTTCAACAGTGCTGCCACCTCTTCACGGAGCAGAGCTGCTGCAGGAATGTGAAACAAACAGGAGTCTTTGTGAGTCACCTGAAATGCTATAATGAAAATGTTCATGAAACACGTGGGTCCCCCTTCAAACAATATTTTGGTGATTATTTGATATTTCTGGGCTAATATAAATAGTCAGGCTGAGCCTGACTGGGAAGACATTTGCCTACTCTAACAATGATGGAAACCCCAGCAGTAGTATTTCTGCAAGAGGGAATGCTTTGGAGTAATGCATTAAAGTTAAATATTAAAGGCAGGTTTGGAAGAACCAGCGCTTTGATACCTGGGGCACTCAGCAAAAATTAAAAGACTTTTTAAAAAATTATTCTTCTTTCAAAATGCAAGGGAATTATAACCCTTTTGTCCTAATGATAGGGAAAGGGTTTTAAATTCCTGAGTGTTCCCTCCCTCTAACCCCAAAATTTTTGTAGCTGCAGCACTGAATGCAGTCCCATTATTTTTAATGATATATCAGGACTGGGTAGAAGAATAGCATACCGTATATCAAAAGCTACACCCTTGGAAATCACAGAGCTCTTCAAGAAGCCACCAATGGGTTAAATGGTGACCTGACCAATTTGCTATGGTTCATTTGGTCTAAGCTAATTGTTTTAAATGCTCACTTTGTGGCATGTTCTTTACCGTGCTGATGGGAAGTGAGGCATATTTCTTTACAGCGGGGATTCAAGGATTCATTTATATTGAAGAGACTTTTTCAGAAAAGTACAGGCACACCTCAGTAGTGCTATGTAAGTAGGAATTAAGCTTCATCTTTCATCCAGTTGAAGGAAATACATGAAATAAATACTTTTCAAGTCCTTTTGCTTTGCTTGATTTTTAAATATCACGCTTTTTTCTCTATTCTTCTGCAATGCTTAAAGTCAGATTGCTTCTTTCCCATTACCAAGCTTTTCTGTCTGCTTGTGTGGTGAGTGGCTTTTTTTTATCCCTCTGGACCCTGACCTGGTAGTCATTATTTTGTCTTTTCATCTTTTTTTTTTTTTCATTCGACTAGTCAGCCTTGATATTAGTCTTCCCAAAGCTACTATCCATTACACTGTCAGGAAAGCAAGCTGCCTTACAGTAGGCCAAGTGTCAACAGAAGGTGAGGCAGAAAATCAGCCACAATCTAAAGCTAATTACCCTGCCTAGAAGTTAATTAAATACTTGTTAGGAGCAGCAGGGTAGATCCTAATTAAACTTGTCTAATAACAGTATGCTGACATACTCTGACACTGGGAATTCCTACAGGGTTTAAATAATTGTACAAAGGGCAATAATACCTGTCACATCATGGTGTGCAGGCAAACCCTGAAGATGCACATTTCTCAGTATTTTCTGTACTAATTTGCCACATATTGTGCACTTCACATGTGTTTAATTTACACATGTTTTAATTTTGCTGCCCTTGATCTTTTTAAATGACTTTGCTGTTGCTGATCTAATTGTAACCACTGCAAAGGGAGATGGTCATTAGTATTTCATTGTATCATTTAATACACTAAACCTGATAAAATCCTGCTGATTGTGACACCTCCAGGGGTACTTAAATACAGCTCTGGCCCCTTTTTTCAGATTTTAGGACAGTAGTGATTTTACCTGAAAATGAAGAGGAGCAGAGAACATGGCACACCTTTCCAGCCTTCCCACATTCTCAAAGGATCAAATTCTGCCTACCTGCAGGCTGGCAATTTTTCCCATTGCAATTTTCATTCACAAGTGTCCCACTGATAGACTTTTACCTCCACTGCTAAGTATATCTTAAACCAACATCTCTTTAAACCAGTCAGATTTTCATTTACATTTAAAACAAAAGGAAGGAGAAACTGCTAATAGGTGTAACTGCCAGACAAATTTAAGGGAAAAAGAGAGGAGAGGTGAAAAACAGAAGGGGCTGATAACAGACAAGAATCTCTGTCTTCTGATTATTTCCAGCCTTTGGATGGGCTGGAAATATTTTTGTTTCCAGACAGGAAAACACAGTTTGCCATCATTTCAAATAAATGAGGGTTCCCCACAAACCACAGCAGGGCTTTTGTTTAGTTGTTTTTAAGGGATTCTGTATGCCAGCGGTTTTAATGCTGATTTAAAAGCTGCCGTTTGACCAGGTTCTGTTTTTCAACTGATGAGTTGTCACACTGCCTCGCGTGAGGGTTAATCCCCCATTGTGTTGCCTATGCCACCGCAAAGAAGGACTGTGACAGCAATTGCTGATAAAGCTTGTCTCTTCTCGAAAAGCCCGGAGAGGCTGTGTCGCATGCTGATGGTTGTTTACTGTAGCAAAATGCTGAATGTCAGTTTTAGGAGAGCGATGTTTCAAAACTTTTTGCCTCTTCTCCCAGTAAATCAGTTCAATTTTTCACCATTCCTTTCCTACCCTTGACTCAAGCATCCTTTTTAATAGGGGGTTAGGGCTCTTGGGTGGTAACCAGCAATGGATGCTCGACAGTAGATTTGCTGCTCCCATCATGAGAACCATACTTGAAATGCCGTGTCAGTGAACTAATGAAATGGAGTGCCGTGATGTGAAACTAATCAGACGTGATACAACTTTAGGAGGGGGGAAATAAGAGACCTGCAAAGATTTAAGCCAATTGTAGCACTCTCATTTTGCACCCTCTCCCTGTACAGCAAGGATTAATGGAAAGATATAAGAGCTCTGATCTTTTCTGGCAAGACTGTTGTAGAAATAATCAATTAACCTTGGGAGATCAAATTGACAGAGCTTAAGAGTGAAGTTATTTAAAATGCCAGATTATCTAGGCAGATGAATACATTTGTTGCAATACTAAAAGGAAAATGAAAGTCTTTTTCCAAACTTCGTTTTTCTGAACTGATTTAACATTATTTCCCCAGGAGTCAACTCTGCCTTTTTCAGTGTGCACTTTAACACATTAGAACAAAATGAGATTTGATGTACTCTATAAAGAGACTAGTGATTTTTCTCTCTTCTTTCAAGGAGTGGGAGGATTATTATAGAAAATAGCTTATAGTAACCTCATGCTTTTAGCTCTTTACTTTTGTTTATTTGACAATTTGATTATTTGGGTTCCTGTCCTCTGTGGTGATTTCAGTTGGTTTGCATTCTGGCTAAATCATCTTCTGCTTCATCTATGGAGTAAGAATTCCTTCTTGCCTTAAAAATACAAAGAATTTAAAACATTTTATAGTATCAGTTATCTTTAACAAATACAAGAATCCCATCAGATGTTCTTTAAACAATCAATTTAACTTCATTTGGTTTGAAGATATAAAAATTTTATTTTATTAAAATGCTTTGTGCTCTGTTATTCAGACTAATAACCTCTCTACTACTTTATCACACTGTATTAAGATGAGGACAACATAAAGTTATAGCAGCATCAGGTTGTAACTAGACTCAGTGCTGCATGCTGCAGCTGTGTTCCAGCATATACGAATATGCCTAATGTAAGCATTCAAGCAACAACCATTCTGGTATGCTTGAAGGTAAGCATGCAGTCACACAGTCTTAAGTCCTTCCTTCAAAGAGAATTTATGATCAACCTTATTGATTAAATTGGTACATAATCTATAATTACAAGAATGGCACACATTTTACCTCATGAATTTTAAATCAATTGCTTTGTTAAAGTGGAAAAGTAGTCTTCATTTCATTCCCTCATTCATACTTTCATTCATTTAATCTCTTTGTTACTTTTTCTTTCTTCATTTATTTACAATGCTGTAGGAGTTTATACCAAATACAGCAATTCAATTTGAGAATACCCTAGAGCTTAACCTGATTTTTATTAGCTGAATATATGTATTTAACTCCAAACTAGACCAAAAGTACAAATACTTTTAAGCCAGTAAGGAAACATTTGCACACAAAGACATACAGACTGAATTGTGAAGGTATAGTGTGTAAACCAGTTCAGATTGACCGAATTCACCCAATTGCACTTTACCAGCAGCTACATCAGTTTCAGGAATTGCCATCCCCAAACTTTTGTTTCCACACCAGCATCAGAGATGACATAGTGAAATCAAGTAGTATTTGTGCACCCCAATCCCAGGTAAATGGAGACAGGTTATTTTAGTCAGTGCTAGCTGTGACTTGAGCTAGTCATTGTCTTTGCCTGAAGCAGGGCGGGAACATCCACTGAGCTCTTCTCCTGAGCTGCATTTCAGCTGACAGGGACAAGCAGTTGAGAGTGCTGATGGGATCTGTCACTTCAGCCAGCTCCAGAAGAGCATCTCTCCATGCTCTCTTTCTTCCGTTCCTTGACTATATAACCTCTCAACTCAGTCTTCCTCCAAACCATGATGCTATCAGACTTAGAAGGGAGGTGAGGAGAGAAAGTTCTTTTGGGGACTGGAACAGAAGATAAAAGGAATGGGGAACAGCTACAAACAAAATGTGTGAAGAAGGGGTTAGTTAAGAAATAGATGCTTGGGGAAATTATTCTTTGGACTCAGAAGAACAGAGAGGAAAAGTCCCTTGGAAGGTCTTGAGCTTTTACATATGAGCAGAAGGGCTCGAAACTGTCAGAAAACAGATAGCTTTTATGGACACAGAGTCATGAAAAAGGATGACTGCACATCACAGAAGCCACAAACTATTGGCCAATCCCTCATTAAAGATACTCAACTCTCAGTTAAATGCTTTCTTAATATGTTTCACAGTGAGTGCATGTCCTTTCTCAAAGTTCAAGACAGTGCATCAAACATGAGTGACACTTTTTGAAGTCTTTCAAGTAGCAAGATGCTTTTACAACATGATCTGGACAGGAAAATTCATGGCAGCATAAAATTAGTGGATGTCTTAAAATTGTAAAAGATCTGCCCTGAAGATGAAAATGGATTAGTAGCAAATGACAGTTCTTCCAAAAGATACAGCTGGAAGATCATTTGAAGATTAGAATCCTCCATACTTGGAAAAACTATCCTGGAAAAGACTTAAGGGTCGGGATGGGTAGCAAATTGAAGAGAAACTCTCAGTCCACTACTAAAGTAAAGTACTAGTACATACCTTCAATTCATAAAGAAATGAGAGTAGAAAGTAGAACTGCTGGATTGCTTTTCATATCCTCTGCTTGGTTGTCATGTCCTCAATTTAAGAAAAAGAAGAACAAATTAGAGAGAATTTAAGGAACTACAAGAATGATTTAAAACTTGAAAACATGATTTAGAGTAAGAGAAATTCAACTAGTTTAACTGAAAAAAGGTTAAGAAGTGACTTGGTAACAGTTTAAAATATAAACACAAGGAGATAAAATATGCTAGTGGGGAACTCTTCCAAATAAAATACCAGGGTACAGAGTTAAAGGGTGACAAATAGTTTAGGAACAGCACATTTGTCCTCAACAGTGAAGATAGCTAGTCCCTAAAATAATCGATAGTTATGGCTGATTCTCTGTTGCTGGATATTTTTACTTGAGACTTGACACTTCATGAAATATTATCTCTCACACCAAATAAAACTTACTCTACAAAGCCTATCTCCTGTGTTACACCAGCAGTTGTAACACCTGACTGCAATACCTCTTTCTCGGTTTAAAATGTACGATGCTTCTAATCAATGACTGTAGTAAAGGTAAACTTAACAAAATACGTTCTAGAAGAAAAAAGCAATTACATAACCTTTTTTTTTTTAAGTCTTTTATTGCCATCATTTGCCCCTGATTTTTAAAATTCACTTCTCCACCAACCACAGCCATTTGCATATTGAAACACTGTTGCTTAGTAATTGACGCTATTACAGGTTTTTTTTCTTTTCAAACTCTAGCTTTAAGATAATACAACAGAAATAATGGTTCTTGTGCTTCTCCTGGATAATCTGTGCTAAATAATCTTCAGTCACTGCCAGCAGGACTGCAGAAAGGGAGGGAATTGCACTAAGTTCATGGTGCTAGAGTAGCACAAAGTGAGTGTTCTGGGTGATTGGTCCACTGGTCCTTACTCAGCAAAACCTCTGTTTCATGGCCCACCTTTGCCTGAGCTCTTGACCTTCGCTATCCTTGACAAATAGCCACTAGAGGCAGATGTCAAGGGGTGTGCCAGAAAGGATAGTAATGACTCAGGGAACTCTGCAAATTTTTAAAGCAAGAAGATGTATCTCTAGCACGTACCACAAGACTCTGGGATATAGTCTTGATATAAGATAGAGGGAATTCCAAGTAGCATACATAGCAGAGTTTGAAGTCACATGACTTGGAGGAATTACTTTCTTCTGTGCGCATAAGGGGAGAACCAATGTATGTCCACAAAACATACCCATGATTTGAAAGGGATGCTTGCTGCTTCCTTTGTTTTCTGTGCAAAGATGAGATGAGGCAGACCACGGAAACCAAACTGTGTTTTCTCTGCAAGACTCCACTCTAAATGCACCACAGCAGACCTTAAACTGTATGCACAGTCTCAGCATAATGACTGGTAGCCTTGCTAAAACCATCAACATTACATTGCTGCTTCAGTGTATACACTGATTAATTGCAGTCAAATCCTTAGATGCATTAGGATCAAGCTGGCTTCTGTATCAAGGAAGAACTCCTCTGCTGCCTTTCTTTCTTCAACTATTACCGTCTATTACAGGGGAGTGCAACCTGCCATCCCATTTGCCCACTGAAAGACAGATGGGTTTTGCCCCAGTAGATTCCTTTGGGATTGTATTTAACAGTTAATATTTCTAATGCTGCAAAGTGATAATTTTTCCCAAATTAAATATAGTTTAAGGAGATGGGGAATTATACAACTGGTATGTTTTCCCATGAAAACATCCGTTGGCATTTTTACCTTGGATTTTCTGATATTGTAGCACCAGAGTAGGTGGTGTGTAAGAGAGAAAATTCTCATTCTAGAAAAGACAACTAACATAAAAAGCAAAGTAATCAATGGAAAAAACCTGCAACGGCATGGTGAAACACATAGATGTAAACATCTGCCCTCTGCCCTCAGACACTGAAGGACAATCTGTAAACATCCAATCTGTCTAGAAATGACTGCAACTCCAAATATCAGGTCTAGGGACATCTCCCATAAGACCACGTCTTTAACTCGCCTGTAGCTGCATTTAAAACCAGTAAAATGACACAGAAGTACATCAGGCTAAGGAGCTGCTACCTGTGGCAGATTTGGCTGCTTTTTGAGACCTGTGTGGGGTCAAACACGGTTAGAATAGGAATTTAGGACAGAAAATTCCCTCCTGCTAGGCTCTGATACAATCTGAGTTTTCATGTCAAGAAAGGTAATACTTGTAACACTTACTTTTACCCATCTACATAAAATACCTGGGAGAAAAGTATCTTGTAAGTGAAAAATGTTATAATCTTCAGTTTAATTTACAGTTATTAATTTGCTTCACTTTTTTATTGTAGGAAGTAAGGAATCAATCTTCTTGTGGAAGAGAGGAGTTTGAAAACTTGCTCATGTTAGTTCAGCAGCTGGTAACATTCAGTCATTTTGGAAACGAACATAACATTCTTTCAAACAAGAATCTATCAAATAGAGCATACAAGGTAGCAATAATATCTTACCTGTCAGATTTTTGCTACAGGAAATGGGGCTTGGATGACAAGGAAAGAACATAGAAGACTAAAGGATAAGAGAAAGGAATGAAAAATGGAGAAAAAATGGAGCAGAGGGAGAAAATAGATGGTTAAAATAGAAAAATGCTTTTTAAGGATATAAAATGAAAGTAAGGTAACAGCTACTTATTGAATTAAAGCGCAAGAATCCACATTCTGTAATAAAGATGAACTGAGGCAGCAATAGAAAGGATTAGAACAGAGATGGTTTAATATAATACAGTTAGGAAATAAGAAAAGAACACTATAAAAAAACCTGTATAAATCAGTGGCAGACAGAAGAGAATTAGGGGAGAGAGAAGAGATGAAAACAAAGAAAAAAAAAATTGAACGACATATGTCCATTTACCAAGCAGTTCAGTGATGGATAGAGGACTGGCCAATAAAAAACACCACAATTTGCTTTCTCTATTCTTCTGTTTTACTGGAGGTCAAAAAATGCTAAAGACAGAGTTGAAATGAGGTGAGAAACAAATGGATAAAAGTTGATAATAGCCTCAAATGCTCTCTACCTATTAAGCGTATTTTAGCCTGAATTCCTAAAATGAGTAGCTTTATGCATTTCTGCTCTTCAAATATCCATCTCCCTTTCATCTTTACTAGCTTTTGCCAAGTCTAACCAAGAGTGTCTCAGAGATATCTAATTTTTCTTGTTTCAAGGAAAGCAGCCACTATGAAGAGACAAGAAATCCAAATCAATCCCTACCCACCAATGACAGAAGATTGCAGTATATGCACAGATGTTCTCTCTTCAGAAAGCAGTAAATAAACATCGTGAAGTTAATAAGCACAGATGCAGCACAGAATCACCCACAAGACATGCTGCATCTTCTTCAGCTGGTAGTTGGAGACAGAAGAGGGAACTGAGGAAATTGGTGAACTGCAGAAGGCTTATCAGGGACCTTAAAAAATCTGGAACATTGTGTGGCATTGTAAGAAATGCTGGAAGGAGTTCAAAATATAGTAAAAATGAGTTAGTGGAGAAGAACTGCATGCAGATATGGGGAAGGAGATCCCTTGAGGACCTGGGGAGAGGCTAAGGCTATTGGGGAGGGGAAGTCACAGGACACAGGAAGGAGAAGCAGAATCCTTATAGCGTGTTCCTGTAGGAGTATAGGATAGGAATCCATGGGAAGCCAGGCTTTCACCCAACCACTCCTCCTGAAACTATTTGTTTCCCCAGTATGCATAGTGTCTTCACTTGTGTGCTGATAAGAACTATACAGAATGAAAAGCCATTAGACCATTAGATGCTTAGTTAGAACAGTGTTTGAGGGAATTGTTCATAAAGTACAAAATTTACAAAGGAAAACAAGTGGAAGCTGTATCGCCTCTGAGGTGAAAAGACACTTCTCTAACCTTAGTTACACTGATATAAATCAGAAATAATACCAGTTTGACATGATGCAAGAAGTTTTATAATCACTGGCAAAAGATAAAACATGCATTTTCTGTGCAATGATGTCCACATTTTATTATTTTAACTATGTCAGGAATTCTGGATATTCATTTATAAAGAATAGCTTCCACTAGCACTGTAAAAAACCATAACCAGAAGGTCATCAACAAGGGAGCTGAGAGAATAATATATCATGAATAATGTATTAAATTATTTCAGTCTTTATCTATTAATGAATTATTTTCAATCATCTTATAATTTTCTTGAATGTATTTGTAATGCAAAAGTACTCCCCATGCAATTTCTCCAAAAAATTATTTCTCTAAATTTTTCTTGGTCTTTTTGTTAATAGAAAGTAGCTGAAATTTGAATTCAATTATTTGATTTTTAATAGGACCTACAGAGTAGGGGTTTCTGTTTCTGTTCCCTGACAAACACATTTCTAAGAACCATGTTACCTATATGGCATTAAAATCTTAACCACAAAGTGTGTTCCTCTAATATTTTCTCTAAACATTAGATTTCCACCAGTACCCTAATAAGATATGCATTGTGCTAGGGCAGTCACTGAAATTCAGCATCTAGAATCTATTTCCTGTTCTCAGCACATTTTTTTCTTCCTAAAAGAACAACTGCTATGGGTTTTCTCTCAGCTCTTGAGGAATTTAAGTGCTAGAAAGTCATAAAAAGATTGTCGTCTTTCAGAACACATTGAATGGTAGTGATGTAGTAGCTGACCAGACTTTTTTTTCTCTGTATCGGGTTATAGATAATTCCTTATTACCTTAACAGGACTCTTTAGTGGTCCAAAATAAACAGCACAAAATTTTGTTCCTTCCAGAACACCAAATAATAATACCTTGTTCCCACTGATGATTTTTAGATAGTGTGAGTTGGTTTCATCTTTACTTCTAATACTTTAAGCTATAACAGTGATGACTATATCTGCACTGGAATCCTGCAGTCATCATATGAATGACTGAAAAAGAGATTACTTTTCATTTTCATAGCATAGCCACAGAATCAATATATACTGACATGCCAAATAAAAATAACATATTTGTATAGATACTTAGCTCATACTTATTCCTTCTAGTGTGCAGGAATATGCAGAGGTCCCTTCTATGTGAAGACTCAGCCCCTCAGATATTTTCTGAAATATAGGGGTGACAGAGTCTTATTGATTTGGAAAATATGGCGAAGGCTGTCTTATTTTGAAATTCAACTTTTCATCACTGATTGTGAGTGTCTGGCAAGTCTGTATTACCTGTCCAAATTCTATGACCTCTAAAGACACACCTTTGTTTTCAGCAATAACTTTTTGGCCCTCGTTTTGTGGTGTCCAATTGGCAACTGTTCTTTAATAATCTCTCAGTGTCCTGGTTTCAGCTGGGATAGAGTTAATTTTCTTCCTAGTATCTGGTACAGTGCTGTGTTTTGGATTCAGCACCAGAATAATGTTGATAACATGGTGATGTTTTGGTTGTTGCTGAGTAGTTTTCAATTTCCAGTGCTCTGCCATTGAGGAGCTGCACAAGAAGCCAGGAGGGAGCATAGTCAGGACAGCTGACCTGAACTGGCCAAAGGGATATTCCATACCAAAGAATGTCATGCTCAGTACATAAATTGGGATAGGTTGGCTGGGAGCCACTGATCACTGCTTGGGAACAGGCTGGCATCAGTCAGTGGGTTGTGAGCAATTATATTGTGCATCATTTGTTTGTCTTGAGCTCTATTCTCTCTTTTTATCTTCCTTTTCATTACAATTAGTAGTAGTGCTAGTAGTGGTGTATTTCATTTCAAATTTTAAGCTGTTCTTATCTCAACCCATCAGTTTCATGTTTGTTCCAATTCTCCTTCCCATCTCACTGCAGGGCAGGGGGCAGTAAACAAGAGGCTGCATGGTACTTAGTTGCCGATTTGTGTTAAACCACAACATTCAGGAATGAAAGTATGTCTGCCTACCTGAGACACTGAGTAAAGAACACTCAAAAAATCATAAATTTCCACACGTATGTCATCACTTTGTGGTTTTAAATGTCATTTAAAGTAGATTTCTAATGGGCAAAATGTGTCCATCTGCGTCTCTAATTTACAGCATAAAATTATGTAATTTCTATCAAGCTGACGAGAACATACGTACGTACGTACGTACATACATACATACATACATACATACATACATACATACATACATAATGGTAGTGAGTCTGTCCAGGTCTTCTTCAAATTCCAAGCCCTTTTCTTTTGATCACTCACCCATTCTGGTTTGTTTTGGGGTTTTTTGCCACAGCCTTTGTTTTTTTCCCACTCCTTCAGCCATATGTAATGCCACTACCTACTCTGCCTAGGGCTCTCCCCAGGACCTAGTGCAGTGCAAGGGAGTTAATGAAGTGCATTGACAGACTTTGGATCAAGCTCTGACCATGGTACTACATCAGCTGCAAACTCTTCCTGACAGCTCCAACTGTTGCTAACCTGATCCTCATGGAGAAAAACCCTAGTGGGAGGACACAAATATATGTAATCAAGGCTGACATCTAAGCACAGTCACTAAAATATTTTGGGTTTCTTGGCATCAGTTCTGGCAGGCAGCAGCTCTCAGTGAAAACATAGTATTTGTTGGACTTTTTTCCTGAAAACATCACAAATACTTTAATCCAGGTACTATTTTCTTCTGAATAGAATCAAAGAATCTAGGGAAGTGCTCAGGGACACAGACTTTCCAGATTTGGTATTAATTAAAGACTATAAATACTCATAAAGAGAGGCTTGCATTCAGCTTTAGGGATCAAGCTGAGTAATCCTCATCTGGAGCCTTCTTGTATTTATATGATCATGTTAGATCTTGATAAGACAGTGACTTATCTAAGGCAGAAACTTGCAAAATCTCCATCACATCATAAGAAAGCACATTCTGCCAAGCTTTTTAATACCAGAACAGGTCAGGCAGGTTCATCTCCAGATGGCTCCCATACCAACTGGAACACTCCCTCAGCTCCCAAAGGACACTATTCTCCAGTGACTTCAAACAGGTGTGAAATCCTGCCTGGCCCCAGCTGTATTGAGCACAAAACAGTCATCAGACAAAACCAAACATGCAATTCCTAATCTGATTTCTGGAATTCAGTCAGTGATCATCCACGGTGAGCAATGAGCAAATGCAACAGGACCAACACCAAAAAACAAAAACAAAAAAACAAAAAACAAACAAAAAAAAAAAACAAACAAAAAAAAAAACCAACAAAACAGGAAAAGGCAGACTGGTCCCTTTGCCCTACTCATGCAAATCCCTCCAAATGCGACCAAGCAGTGTGATGTGCAGCAGATATGCTGTATCACACAGACACAGGCATGCCCACATGAATCGGAAAGACTGAATCCTGTGAGTAGTTTCAGCACGTGAGCCTTTATGTGACAGCAGAAAATATAAAGGGAGGGAGAGGAGCTAGTGATCATAAAACTTCCCAGCATCAACTGACACAGCAAGGGCAGAAAGGACACACCCAATTTTAATATTTCCTCCACAGGAGTGTTTTCTTCTTCCCCTCAAACACAGAGAAGAGGCTTTCTCTGACCATAAGCCGTTCAGCCGGGACGACGCCTGACTTAGTAAAGGCAATTTATGCTCATCTGGCAAAGTTTCCAATTTCCAGTCTCATTTTGCAGGATCAGACAGTCTTTGCTCTCTAACAAACAGAGGGCAATGGTGGGAAAAGAAGGGTAGGCTCTAGTCCATACAAAGAATGCCCCTTCCAATAGTATATCTTTTTCCAGGTTGGTCAGATCCTGAGCTACTCAGCCTCCTTGTCAGCTTTTGCTACTGCTGTTTTAGGCCATTTTGGCTCTGTGCATCAAGTGCCCACCTTCACAGCCACCACACAGACCCTCTTTCAGACAGCCTTCTCCAGAGGCTACATAATCCCATTGGGAATGACCTCCAAAACTTGATAGCAATCCCTATTTTAGATTGCTTTAAAGATCACTTTTCCACAGAAGTATACAAAATCACAACCAGATCTGTGTTTTATATATATAAATTGTTAGCCTAACCCAAAATGTGTTCACTGGATTTGAAGAGAGAACTCCCATTCCATTTTACCTTCACAATGGTGCTGGAATGGTTGAATAAAGTGTGGCCCTGCTGCCCATATGCCATTCAGCTTCTGTCTGTCTTTTTGTTTACACTGGGAGTACAATAGGAACTATAGTCCTTCCAATGCATCATTTATAAGTGTATTCTACCTCTGAATGTACAGACAGAACTGGCTCTGTGAATGAGCTCTGTGAATATTGCCAAGACACTGTGCTTTGTTCAGCATTATTCTTCACAATAGATACCACACTTTGGAAGTAATTTTAAAAAGGGAATCAAAATAGTGGTACTTTTAGCCTTTGTTTCTTTTATACCACACTGCATTCTCTGTCTCTCACTCAGCTGCTTCTATTATACTGACAAATTAAATAAACCACTCCATTGCTAAAGAGGCTTGGGCGGGCTGGGCTTCGGTACACTGCCGCACTAGGAAGTCGAAATAAACATTTATGCCGGTTTTATTCTTAACAAATTTAAGCTAACTTTAGTCAAGCATCCTTTTTTTGTTGGTTTTTATTTTTTTTTAAGAATGAACGAAAGAAAGAAAAAGGGAAAGGGGGAAAAAAAAGGAAGGAGTACTTCAAATTTTTGAGCCGATCTGCAGCATCAAGGGATCTGGCATCTGAAGCAATGAAGTAATGAGAAGTCATATGTCCAGGTAATGAGCCTGATTCTTTTAGTGCTCCAGTGTTTAGAAGTGCTGCAAGTTCATTCCTGCTGTGGGGCCTCTGGGAGAGTGACTCGGTGAGTTACGGGCAAAGTGGTGTGGTGCAGACAGGGTCCCTTGCTTACGGCTCGCTGTAAGCGAGCAAACTTCCACAGCAAACTTTCCACTCGATCCGGGGATTTACCTCTCCTGCTGCAGGCATAGCTCTGTTTTGGATGGCGTTTGTTCGCATGCTCTTCAGCATGCAGAAATAAGGGCAGGTGGGGGAGTGCTGAGAAAAGTGTGTTGGACGGCAAGGGCAGGTCTCGCTGATTACGGGCGTGTATTTGTAGGCAGATAGATGGACGGGTAGAAAAATGTGTTGGTTTGCAATTTGGCTATAGAACTGTACTCCCAGTGCACCTGTTGTAAAAAGGGAAATAAGAAAATGCAGATAGAGTGGCAATGTGGCCTTTACCTGCATCAAGGTGCTTTCTGACTTTTGACTCTTTTCTTCAGCAGGCAGTAAACAGAGAGGAGAACTGGGGAGCAACTTGTGGTGGTCTGCTTGTGTGTAGATTAAGTGTGAAGGACCATCTTCCGCATTTGCAAGCACTGGTGCGGTGGTGGGGATTTATGCTGTTTATAGAGGCTTGTCCGTATAGTCCAGTATTCTCGAAATTACTGTCAAACAAACAGCGTTATTTTCCCAAATGAGATCAGAGTAATGAGCACAATGTTGCCTGGGTTAGGTCTGAAAGCTCCTCCTGTACTCCTGGACTAGCTGTGTGTGAATAATGCAGGACGAGTCTCACCCTGCCAGTGCCTTTCCCCTCCTCTTCTAACAAAGCAGATGACTACAGGCAGGAGTCTGAGCTAGGAAGGGAACTTTTATTTTCTTTTTTTGGGGAGGTGTTTGTTTTAGAGGACCTTAAAAGTGGTCAGCTTCCTTCTGAAATAGGCGCTAAATGCCAGCCATGGGCTGTGAAAACCTGGGGTTCCTTTCCGAGGCAGGGAGGCTGCAAAACAGGCTGGGGCCGCTCCAGCAGGGATGGCCTTTGACGGTCAGGTCAGGCTGGGAACACTTGGCAAGGGGTGATCAGGGCTCATTTTTTATTACTAAAGGAAGACTTTAAAAAGGGGAGGGAGGAAAGAAAACCCCTCAGGTGAAATTTCCTTCTATTGTCTAGCAAAATTCCCTTTAATTTGTCCCCAGGGCAATCCAACCGCCTTGCAATTCCCCACTCCCGCCTCTGTCAACGGCAGCGGCGGGGGGGAGCTCCCTAGAGAAGGGAGCGGGAAAGCTGAAGGTCAGGGTTACCCACTGTGGCATGACTTTTAAGCTAAAGGGGGTTTTATTTCTCTTGTTGCCGTGTCAGGTTTAATTTGGCCTGCATTATTCCAAAAGGGTGGGCCTGCTCATGACAGGAGGGGGTTAAATGGGATTACAAGCTTTAGAGGTTGTCAGCAGCCACTGCTGCCTGGGGATGTAAAATTGCGATTTAATGGTCAGCTCTATCTGTATAGTATCAGTGGAAATCTGCTGTTTTCAGCAACTTAATAGGCACTGTGTTTTCAGGAGGGGCCGGTTTTGGCGGGGGAGGGAGGCCGGCGGGGAGAGCTGGCGCGGGCAGCCCCTCCAGCGGGGCTGCGGTCAGCGGCCGGGCTGCCCGCTCCCGCACGGGGCTCAGCTTCCTGAAGGGAAGCGGGCTGCCCCGCACCTCGGGCCGGGAGAGGGGACACACGGCCAGGGGAGCGCCGGGAGGAGGCTGCAGGGACGGGCGGGGAAGGGCGGCGGCGGCCAGGGGAGCCCCGGGCCGGGGGTGCCCGTGTGTGGGCTGTGCGTGTGCCGGGGGCGGGGGGTGAAACAAGCTGAGGGCAGGCGGAGGGGCCTGGCCGGCAGACACCGGCATTGTCTGCTCGCGAATGAGGGGTCAGCCCGGAAAGTTCAGGATTAGTAAATCTAATATCCTGTCAAAATTCTCATGGTAATGAGCCCCGGCCAGCGGAGCTGGCGCAGCAGCCCCGGCCCGGCTCTCCCCGCCAGCCATTTATGAGCAAGAGATTGTGCTGCGCTGGCACGGGCCGGGGACGGGGCCGGGGCCGGGAGGGAGAGCGGCGGGGCCCCGAGGCTCTCTGCCGGAGAAGCCGGCTCTGGGTCCTCTGGGTCCTCTGGGTCCTCTGGGTCCTCTGGGTCCTCTGGATTCTTGCTCCTTCTCAAGCTCTCCCAGCAGCAGCTTGGCCGTAGGGGTGGTCTGCGTTTGGTTTTTTGTCTCCCTTGCAGGAGTTCTCCCTCACTCGGGATTTCTGGCATTAAAAGTAAGGGAAGAGAGGCAAAATTAAGATTAACCATATATATATATAGCGTTATAAACTGTATTTCAAAGGGCTTTTCTCTAATTTGCAGGGATGGTAAGTTTAAAACGGCAGACAGGAGAAAATAGGGAGAAAAGAAACCACAGTGCAAACAGGTAGGATTGCAATAAATAACAAACTGTGGGCCACAACAGTATTTTTTTGAGCTCACAGATAATATTAAAATACAGTTCCTAAGTGAGTAACAAAAAAGATGGGGGGAGGAGGGAGAGGAGGGGAAAAAAAGAAGGAGGGGGGAGAGAAAGTTCCTGTGCACTTTGTTCAAGGTTCTGCACCTCTCTAAGCAGCTGTCACATCCGTACATTATGGTACATTGAATCTGAATGAGGCTCTCCACATCAAAACCTTGCATCCATTATGATATCATCTCCTGCTCTAAGCTGTAATGCTTATTAATTCTGCACCCATACTCTCCAAGCTTCAGCAAATGTATTCCATCAGCCTAGCATTTAATTTAATTAGTACAGCTGGGCTCTCATTCTCCTTTCTGTGTCAGAGGTATTGTCAGCACGTTCTGCTATAACACAATTACTGATTGCTTTTAGATAGGCAGAAATATGATTAGGGTATTGGGTGACTGTATCATAAGCCTTATTAGATTCATTTGAAATCTGGAGATAAATAGGAAACTTTTATTTGCAGTGTAATGAGATTATGCTTATTAGGCCAAGGCCTCACAACCTTTTGCAAAGAACATAGTGTATCACTAGGATTATACTCTGGAACCACACTTTTTGCTCATAGCATCCAAGCAATTTCTCAGCAGCTTTGAGATTTAACTGTTGTAGCCCTGTACACATTTAGAATTGTTTTCTGGCTCAGTGGCTTTCTCCTTTCATAGAGTGCGTTCACCTTCCACCATGTGATTTCTTCTGCTGAAACCAAAAAATTGGGAGGTTGTTTTGTTCAAAAGAGGAAGGGTGTTTTGGTGAGCTTTGAATATCTGTGGATAAGTAAACATACCAATGCATTGGACAGAAAAGTTTTTGCCAATATCAGTCTCTATTCTCTTTTTTATTTTTAACTCTTTTTTCCTTCAGTAGTAAGCTACAAAAAACATTTAATCGACAGCACTTTTCAGAAGGTAAAAAACATTGCTGTTGAGATACTTAGAAGGTTGAATCTTGAGATAGAAATAATGAGTTAATTTTCTTGTGTAAAAACAATGGAAAGTCTGCACATTTCATGTCATTTCCAAAGAGTGCATTTAAATCTTAATGTATACATCACAACCTTTTGTGTTACACTAGCCTGACAAAACATATGACACAGTGTTTGAGAAGCAAGTGTTACATTTTTAAAAGTTCATTTATTACAAGGATTCAGAATTCTGATCTGGTAATTTCCTTGTAACAATCAAAGGTACAAACAACCTATCACTGACTTGACAGGTTGTAGAAAGGAGTCCATCAGTTTTAACATCGGTGTCAAATTTAGTTCATTCTCTTTCTGCGTAAGTTTTGCTGCAAACTCCAGTGGGAGCAAGATTAGTCTCTTACTGGATCCCTTTCCTTTCTGAGTGGTATTACCCAGCATGGAAACATTTTGTAACTGAGTGTCGTAAAACCCCCAACCTAGTTTTGTATCCCTTGTTGCATCACTTGCTCTGCAATTAAGATAAAAGAATTTGTCAGGCTGTCGGTCTCTCAGGTTAAGATTAGACTTGGAGAGGAAACTGTGGACTTGTGCTATCATGGTATTTTTACTTGCATTTGCCTAGCGTTGAAAGCACGTTGCAAAGGCTGGCTTGTTTCTGTCATTAGCAAGTTCCGTGTTGCATTGTTTATCCCAAACATTTGTGGTATTTTGAAACTGGTGTGGGAATAAGCTGTAAAGAGTCCAAGAGAAAGTTCTTAAAGATGACATTTCTGTATTTCTCATCTAGTCACTAAGGGAGCATCCAGAGAGTAAAACTATTGCCACAGCCCAGTGGACACCTGCATGTGACATTCCCAGCTCTGCCTCCACTAGTACTTCTACAGGCACATGGTTGTGCAGTCCTTTGTGATTCTCCAACTGGAGAATCTCATGCTGCAACTACACTTTTAACTTTCATGGAGAGGAGTATAAATCAGTTTGCAATGGCTACTGACTTGCCTCAGGAGCCATGGTGTGTATGCCTAAGCAACAGAAGCAAAAAGTTATTCCAGAGGAATGCATCTTTAATTGGGAGACCTCAGTGCTTTGCAAAAAGAGAGGGATCACGCTCTGCCTGTTAGGTACAGGCAAGCTGAGGCACAAAACAGCGAATCACTTCTAATTACATTTCTAGGAGCAGCAGCCTTGCTAGTGCCAAGTCTACTAAAAAGTCAAATACCGAAAATCTCGCATTTGCACTACACATAAGAAATAATTTTATTATTGTATAGCTCAGTAAAGAGAGATGCCACTTTAAATCAGGTGTAGTTTGGAAAGAGGTGATTTTTCATGTAGTTTTAGAGGACTGAATATCTAGTTTCTTTCTGCCAAACAAAAAAAAAGATGAACAGCAACCCTGGTTTATAGTGGCTCCAAAAGGAGCAGAGATGACAAATGGCACAATTTTCCAGTATGTCACTTCATCAAGAAAATATTTTAAAGTGTGTAATAATTGCTGTGTGTGAGAATGAACTGGTGGTCCTGTTCATTTGTCCCCCGTCACTATCATCCTGATTTGCAGTGAGCAACAAGGTTATTCACATGCTCAGATTACACACATGCTTCGGTGCTCTGCTGGATCAAGGCCTAATTGACACCCTAATTGACAGGCTCAGTTGAGAGACTGAAGACTAAATTGGGCTTGGAAGCTGAAACGTGATGTATGTTTTTAACCTCAGAGGTGGTTTGTCCAGGCTGTGTTTGAGATGTGTTACCAAATAATGTGTTCCACCTTCTGCTGTAGCTTTTGTTGCGTTTCTTTTGTCGCCAGATAGAGGACTTCAGCTGCTGGGCAAAAAACCCAAATAAATATGTTAGACCAAACTAAATGACATGTTGGATGCTAAACTGAAAAAAACAATTGTCTTCGGTCTTTCTAAAACAAGTTTGTTAAAAGAAATACTAACAGCCATTTATTTAAAACCAGATTATGAAATTAAAGTGTAACTAATTGTTAGATATTTGTTTCATATAGACTCAAATGTAGAATCACAACAGAAGTAATTAGGGTAATTATTAAGGGCTGTATTGAATTCAAAGCCTCAGAGGATATCGCATATTCATTCAACTGATCTATATTTCCTATTTTAAAAAGGTAGCATTTTCTTAAAGCTTTCATTTACAGGTATGTTTTTGGTAGTGTCATTTTATATGGTATCATGTCATCTTGCTCTTTTTCTACTTTGACAGTGTTTGTTATTCACAATGATGGCAATCAAAGGGGAAATCTTACTGGTAATTTCTGTGTGCACTTCTAACCCCCAAATATTTGTAGCAGTCATTTTCCTAAGGCGTTAGAGAATTTGAAGATGGGGCATGCACTTGCCTTGATCTCTTAGCAGAATGTGCTGTGTACATTGAGATACAAAAGCTAGGCATATAAAGAAAATGCAGTGAGGCATTATTTATCGAGTAACTGAAAAATTGAGGCAGTACTGGTACCCTTTCACTGGCAAGGAAGGAAGAAAAACCTAGCTCTGTTTCATACTTCCTTCTTGTTAAGACTAGTCTTTATAAAATGCAAATAAAATCTGCAAAATAAATATTTGTGAGCTTTACTGTGGAGACGTTCTCAAAGGCTGTTTCAGACTGTAAACTGAAGATGAATTTGTACCAGAGAATTCTGAGGGAAAAAGAAAAACCAGCTTTGTGGACCCAGTTCTTATATGTTACTAATCACACAGGACACAGAGTGGCAGGATGTCTTCCAGTATTTGTTGCTGGCACGTCACACACACCATATTTACAGGGCAATTGGACTGGTGTGGTCTCCTCCTGGATGGATTTAATGCTTGGATTTAAATCCAGATTCTTGTCTTGGTAAAACCAGGTGTTTCTCTTTAATTCCTAAAATGCAAAATTGTGTTGTTCAGACAGAAATTAATGTTGCTTGCTAAATTAGCAAGTACCATTTTTCCTTCTCATATTTTGATACTTCTGTAGCACTCCAAGAGTATGCACCGTATGTGTATTTGATAGAAATAAACACAAATAGGACCAAAATTCCCTCAGCCAGGTCCCATACCACCCCAACGATAAACTACTGGAATATTGTTGGTGCCATTGTTTAAATAGATACATTCCACACTAGAATTAAAAATAGCAATTACAACATTTTCTATTCTCTTTTCTATTACTGCAAAAGTGCACTAGTGATGATAGTAATACCTAATTAACCTAGTTTACTTGATTTACTTGTAGAGTGGTAGATGTGTAATGCCTTAGTATGGAGTCAACTGTTATGGTCTGATGATGGCCTGCCTTTCTAAGTTACACAAAATTGGTGCACTATGGAGCTGGCCAAACAACTGAATAGAGAGAGAAAAACTTGATACAATCATAAAAAAAAGGAGTGAACATGGGTTATAGGTGGTAGCATTACAATTAGAATAATTACAGCTCTGCATTTAAAAGTCACATCTGCATGTATGTTGAAGTTAATATTTTACCCCCTTGGACATAATATTTTTTTCCACAAAATGTAATAGCCCTTCTAATTTGTGACCATTTAAGTGCACATTGATATAGGAGAAATAATGCAGGCTTGTTACTGAACCACTGGGAGTATTCAGATGGTGTAGGTGTCTGCGAGAAGACAGAAAACAAAGGGTTACTCTGCTGAAGCCTTTTGGCCAAATTACTGCATAAGCATTGTGCTCATGGGTTAGGACTCACCATTTTGTTGCTTGTCCACAATTCCAGAAACTAAGTAGAGAAAAGATAAACCTTCCTTTTTTGTCCTTCCTCCAGTTGAGTTTGATAAGCCTTGCTCTCTCTTTAGTACTCTTCCATCCTTCTAGCAATGTTTGAGGACAGCCAGGTAGGACTAGCTCAGCTGATTTTGATAGAAATTTTCCATCTAGACCCTGTTTCTCCCACCTTCCCTTCCAAAAATGGTGCACCTTTTCCACATTTTAAATTACCAGTGTCTTTATGAAAAGATGCTGTGAGAAGCTGCAATGCAGCAGAATTGAATCCCCTCCTCACCATCTTGCAGTATGGTCAAGATCACATTCAGCTTTAGAGTCTGCATTTCCTAACCTGGTCGTCCATTACTTTACAGATTTATGTGCAACTGATTTCAGAAGAAAGGCCTCGCCTCTTATAAGATGGACTTGGTCTTCTCTTCTATCATGTCATGGCACTGAATTGATATCCTGTGTCACAGAGGTCTTACAGAGTTATCTATTAGATTCATTTCTAAGGCTAAAGGAGTTATTTGGTCAGACCCATAATATAAAATGCCTTTGCCTTCAGGCATTTTTGACATGCATAGTCAAAAATAGCAGTGGGCAAAAAAACTGAAAACTTCCTTTAAAAATGATGAAATATTGTAAAATTATTGTTAGCACTTACTTACCTTTGGTTTCCGTTATGCACCAGTTGACACTCAAATAACGCATGATAACTTTTCCTTTTAGTTTTTTTCCCTTTCAAGATCCTTTTCTAAGTATTAGCTTCTCTGCAGTGTTTTTGTTGGGAGGGACTATGCCATTAATATTCTTACAAACCCTCTGCAGGTTAAAGCTTAGTGTATTTGAACTTCTACAGGTAGACTTTTTTGTTGCCCAATGCATCAGCAGCAACCTGACTATCTGTGTTGATGGAGGTCATCTCTTGTGTTATATGCGTTTTCTCTGCTCCTTCTCTCCACTTCAATATTTAAATGTATTCATCTCTTTCCTACTGTCTGCCACAATTTTTTATACTTGCAGAACATTATCAGGGCTGATGATGAGCACTTCTCTTCCCCACTGCTTTACTGTGTGCTGTATGGAAAACAAACAGGAGGGTTAAGACTGTATTTCTCATTTACAGTAACTGAGTCCTGGAATCTGTTGTTGAGACTGAATATAACAGGGTACGTGGTGACTTTATTTCTGAGCACAGAGATCTGCAGTAACTACATGCTGATTAAGAAATCCCACTAAAAGCCAGAAGAGTTAGATTTTATTCTAGTCTCTGATTTTTATTTTCCATTTTATCTGGACAGGAGTTCAGAAATGTGACTGCTGATTTGTTTAGAAATCTTACAAATGCTTGAATGGGTCTTCTGGGATGGATGTCCTGTTGAGTTGTGTTACAGAGCTATCTGAGTATAGCTGCTGCTTATGTTAGCCAGTGTTCATAAACCAATTCCCCAAAAAAATATTCTTTATTAAAGATGGGTTTGTTGAAATAAATGTGCATATGCATAGAAACAAAATCCTATTCCAGAGCAAAATTTAGTGTCTACTATGTACTCTACGATGTATGGTAGCAATCATCTTCTGGGTAGTCTCTGCCCAATGACCCAATGCAAGCACATGGGAACCTGTGGGTTTCACTTAGGAAAGTGTCAAATGTCTCAAATTCCCGCCACTAAAACAGTATCTGTTTCATCAACCTGTTCTGAGATAAACTGTTTTTAACATAACATGCAAGTGTTTAAGAGTCTCTGTATTACTATTGGTCAAAATGTCCCCAAATTTACAATTTTCAAAAGTTTACAATTAAAATACTATTTTTATTACAAACCTTCTAAAATTCAAAATGACAAATAAAATGATTTTGCCACACCTGTGATTGGAGCATTTTTATAATGAAAAAATGGGACACACTGGCATTTTTCAAAATAACAAGGTACTAGAAAATTTTCTGTGGCGTATTTTTAACATATTTTAATAATAGTTGCTGTTTCAGGTACCTCATGTTGTTTAGTAGTATTGTGGCCATTTCTTTTAATAAAACTGGATTGATGAAAATCAGATTACACATAAAGTATTGGAAGCTACAGGAAGTCAAATGTTGAGAATAGTGATCAACATGATATATAGAGATATAGGTATGTGGTATGTATATAGAAGGAACAGATACAGTAAACAGATACAGTAAAAAAAACAGAACAGATATGGTAAAAATGTAGAGTTTGGTTGGACTAAAGTCAGTGAGAAGAAAATGACACAGGGAAATCAAAGAGGGACAAAAAGGATGCTTTGGAAAATTGTATGATTGGGAGCTGATGGGATAGAAAAAGAATAAAGATCAGAAGACACTATGCCTTGTGCAAGAGGAAAGAAACGGAAATCTGAATTTCATAGGTTGATTCTCAACCATGTTGCATTCTGTTGTATCGCCATAACTCAATCATCTTCACGTGAGTCAAAAACATCAGGAAACTTAATTACTGGAGCATCTGCTGCTTGTCTAGGGAGGAAGAGTGTAGGACTTGGCGTTCCTTGGGGTCCTTTGACGCATCGAAAGATGTTGGAGTGAGTCCAGAGGAGGGCCATGAAGATGATTAGAGGGATAGAGCAACTCTCCTAGAGGAAAGGCTGAGTGAATTAGGGTTGTTCAGCCTGGAAAAGAGAAGGCTTAGGGGTGACCTAATTGCAGTCTTCCAGTATCTGAAGGAAGCCTACAAGAAGGATGAAGAGGGAGTTTTTACAGGGCACGTAGTAAAAGGACAAGGGGGAATGAAGTAAAATTGCAAGAGACCAGGTTTAGAGAGCAGATTTAGATTAGATATTAGGGAATAATTCTGTACCGTGAGGGCGGTGAGTCAATGGAACAGGTTGTCCAGAGAAGCTGTGTGTGCTCCATCCCTGGAAGTGTTCAAGGTCAAGCTGGATGGAGCACTGAGGAACCTGAATTGTGTCCCTGCCTATGGCAGGGGTGTTGGAACTAGATGATCTTTAAGGCCCCTTCCAACCCAAACCATTCTATGGTTCTACAATATGTAACATAAGGAACTAAAATACAGTTCTCACTGATATTTGCTTCAGTAGCTATCCTTGGTCATTGTGAAGAAGAAACTCCAAAAGTCTGAGGAGTTCTTCTGTGGCTTCCTGTTGAGCCCAAACCTGAATCCTGCTAAGAGGAAGGTGGAACAAGGAAAGGCCATTAAATATTTTTACAATGAATTGAGCCATGTCTTTATTATCAGATTCTGAAGTGTTCTTGGATTTAATCTTCATGCTGGCCGTGTCTAGACCCCATCCTGAAGGAAAGTCAGGCATACATCAAACTTTACCTTTACATCTCTGCATCCAGATGTCCATTCATGTATGGAAGACCATAGACTTCTAATCGATAAGGCACTGTGACTCCAGGGTTTATGTCAGTAGGTCTGTCTAATGCAGACTTAAGCAAAGGAAAAAGTCAGATCCCCACAACCTTTAGAGTTGCTTGGGTTTTTTTTTTTCTGGCAGGAATGCTGAGTATTAGTGATTTTTAAGAGTTGACTGGTGTATCCTAGGACATACTGCTGGTTTCACTACCATCAGACAATAAATTCAGCTTACTAATGTGTATAAATTTCAACTAGTAATGTAGTACCAAGAGTTTGTGCACTTTTCAAGTTAATATGGACAAGGCCCTGATTTAATTAATTTATCTGAGTATCTTGTGACAAAAATTACAGTATGATACCTGGTTTTCCCTGCTTTGTGTATGATTTATACATAAGACCACAGCAGGGTCTAGTGGTAAACAAATGTAGTCTGGAAATTTTTTTAAGTATTGTTAGGATTAGGGTACTGTGACCTTCTGAATGACACCAAACACAAAACCTCTCTAGCAATTGCTAATTTCATTCTAGTGACATATTGAACCCACTACACACATATGAATATTTTATTTATATTTTATATATACATTTTTTTTTATATATATATATAATGAAGTTACTCAATATTGGCTTTAAAAATTCAGGCTGTTTCTTAAAGTGAGGTAGCATGTGTAGCATGATCACTGGGTCATACAGTGAATCGTTAACTCAATTATTGATGATAATAATGAGAGTAAATATTATGTTTTATTAGGTGTGTAGGCCTAACAGAAACAACACCACTCAGCCTCTACTCATGTTTGCCATTTTCAGTCCCCAGAAAGAGAAAACGTGAATTAAAACTGATGAGAAATGCATTCATTGGGGTGTATGTCACACAGCTGCAATAGGGATAATTGGAAGCTTAAACCCTAATCCTGCAAACACTTAAGCAGTGCTTAACTTCAGTGCATGCAGGTTGACTCAAATGCAATTACTCATTTTTTCAAAAGTGCACCTGCTAAATCATATGATAGAGAGGGGCAGAAACAAGGCTTTATTTAGCATGAACTGCTGAAATTCTGTGCAAAGAAACAGACCTGTGGAATTGCGGTTGACTCATACAACATTTTCACATAGCACGCAAGCCTGTGTATACATTATTCACTTCTCCAACATTCTTCAAGATGTTGACATTTTTTGATAGAGTAATATACTTATGTTCAAAAAGAACAAAATAAGTAGAAAAATAGAAATCCCATAGCAAATAGAAATATGTTCAAATCTGTGTGTATCCTTGTGTACAGGCATGTGCCTGCAGTATAATGATTTGTCAGTGAAGAATCTTGGATAGATGTAGTTATTAGTGTTTGTGCCTGTCACGAACTCACTCACCCTCAGCAAACTCTGAGGTTTTTAATGTTATGATATTATTTAATTTTACTCTTTTAATCTGAAAGGCAGCCTGAGATCGGTAAGGGGGTGGTTTTATCTTAATCATCACTCCTTTCTTCATAAACATGCAGATGTTCAGCCTTCTAGTAACTCCAGTGATGATTTTTTGATGCATGAGGACAATAGAATAAAGCAGTTTCGCCTTAAACACTATTAAAACTGGTAGTCTGGATATATTAATATCAGAAGGACATATTGCTTGTGCCTTTTTGGAAGATGGGAAAATATCACAATAGAGTTTGGAGTGAGTTTGCTTTTTTCTCCTTTTACTCTCTAGTGGCAGTGTGACATTGCAGGAATGTTGCTGGGCTTTTTTAGAAAGATGTGTTTGAATATACTTTCCTTAGCTCAACTATGATCAATAGAAATTGCAGTTTCAGATATCCTCATTTTACCTAGTGCAAAGATCTTAACCAATACTGCTTCTTCCAGGAAAAACTGATGGAATTTTTTAAGTGTTTATCCTCCGTGTATGTAAAAGATTTTCAGTTATGGGTTGCATATGTAATGTATGTAAAATATTTTAGTACTTGAAAGATGTTCTATTCAGTGAACTTTTGACTGCATCTGATAGAAAACATAAACTTTATATCCTCTTGAAATATGGCGGAAACTATCTTATGTTTGTTTTCTTAATTTCCTTATCTAGGATGCCAGAGGAGATGAGTATGTCAGGGTTTAAGAATAAGCTGCAGAGGAAGCTCGTTGTTCGAGGGATGAATAGGTGGAAAAAGCAGTTTCACCCAGCCTGTATTTGACACTCTGAGGTATTTCTCTGTGCATCTGGATGCACCTTCTGGCTGTATCTCACTCCTAGGGGCAGGTGAGAAGGTGTCACGTTTCATGTGAAGTCACATGAAATTCTGTTGATCTCAGAGGGCAAAGTGTGACGTTGACACAAATGTGACGTGTGACGTTTGTTTGGTTTTTTAAAACTGGTATTGACAAAGATTTGTCTTAGCTCATACCAGTAGCTCATCTCCATCGTTTTCTGGTTTTCACTGGAAGGGCAGGCATGCAGCTGATTGTGTACCACTGAATAATCTGACCAGGCCTCAATCTGGATGATTTGAGGGTACTAGAACGGTATAGTACAGTGTGAGCACACATTCCAACAGCTAGACAAAGCCTCTGCATGCACAGGTGAGGCACTGCCCTTTTTTTGTGTTGAGTATCCACAGGGTGAGACAGTTTCACACACCTTGGAAAGAAAAAGCTTAACGCATGCCCATAGGATATACTAGACAAAGGCATCTCATTCATTATATACTGCCATCTAGTTGGGATACGGGCTACCAGAACACTTTCTGAGGTACACATGAGCTAGGGCAAAATAGAGTAAGGGCCTTCACAGAGTAAGCAGCATGAAAAAAGTCACCATTCTTGTCCTTTTGTAATTAAAATGATCCAGACTCTTGTGTTTTGCACTGACTTCAGCAGTTCTACTGTGCATTGTCTACTCTGAAAATACCTTCTTCAGACTTTGACAGGTTTTTGACAAATCCATTCTTGCTCCAAAATCATTCAAGAGGACAGTTAAGAGCTATGTGAACCATTTCCAGACCATGAAAGCTTCTCTGTATGTCTAGGGAATTTTGTGGTCCTGAAACACAGGCAGTGCTTGACTTTGCACTGTCACCTAGGAGGAGGTGTTTGAGGGCAGGCAGAGGAGCAGTAGCAGGAGCTCTCCTCATCAGTGAGAAATCTGCAGGGCAGGGCTGGTAAGCACAGGTTCTTTGTACTGCCAGTGGACAGGGACAGGCACGCTTGTAGCACATGAGCTATCCAAATGGTTTGAAACATCCAGTCAAGTTTTGAATATCTCCAAGCATGTAACAGGCTCCATAACCTCTCTGGGCTATACACCAAGGGTGAGCTAAATTGTGCCTTTAGAAGTATCTGTTTCTCTCTAATGAACATAAAGAAAACCTAGATGATGATTCAGATGGAGGCATCCTGATTGAGGTGTAATAAGGCCTGCCCCTATGATCACTTAAACTGAGACTCAGACAGGATAGATGGCATGAATTTGGCTCTCTTTCATCATATTCCTTTTCCTTGGCTTTACTTGTCCTTTATTTGGAGGTAATTTTAAGAATGTGTATAATATACTGCGATTACTTTCCATCCATATGATGCAAAATCAAAAATTGAATTAACCAGTCCAGGTCAACCATGAGCCTTTACCCAAAACACAATTTTTTTAAAGTTGAAAATCAGTCTGAGCTTCTATTCCTTTTGAGGGATACATTTTTCAGTTCCTCTATGACAGTATGTGTACAGGTACACTTTGTTCAGCTTGTTCATCTAAGATTGACATCTTTGTAAATATTGCATAGAGTAGTTGGAATTACTTGTTGTTTGTGTTGCATTACAAGTAGCTTTGGGCTCCTGAAAGGATCTTGGCATAGTTTCATGTGATCTAAGACCTAATACCTTTTGTCTTGTAGTTAAGAGTATGGCAGTGGAATTTCTGTCATGACTGCTCTGAAATTTAAAGGAATAGATTTGTAGCCAAATGGCTAGTAAAGCTTTCTGAAAACTTTTAGGAATGTGTGAGCAAAATATAGTGTCACTATAATTTGTGTGAGTTGTATGCATGTACGTAAGTATATATGCACATACACTGTATATGAACACGTAGATATGTGTATGACTTGCTGATCTAAAAATCTTTAAGATTACTTTAATATAGGGATTTCTAAATCCTGAAATGATATCTTGCAATCAACAGGAAATGTGATCACTCTTAACTGGAATTCTTTCCTTGATGAGATTGTATTTGTATCTGAAGGAGTGTATCTAATACTATTTCAGGTCAAAGCAGACAAAGGTAGTACTCTTATAATTTCTTTGTTTTCACTGCAAAGGGACACAAAGAAGCAAAGATACTTGCCAAACTACTATCAGAAGTCTGCAGAAATTAAATCTGATTCAACCATGAGCACATTATGTATTTACCTGATGAGGGAGGGAAATTTTCACACCTGTTGCTCAAGTAGATACATGAGTTTGGGATTTGTTTTCTTTTTTTTTTTTTTCTATTTTTTACCTAGATTTTAATTTAGATGAAGAGGAATGAGAGTGTCTTTGTGGTGTCTGTGTAGTGTATTGATTTCAACGTTGTACCTTAAAGGGCTAATTTACCATGTGTATCTTATCTATATGAGTATGTCCTTCATGTCCAGTCTAATAAATGTTAAATTCCTGGGTGTTTTTAGTGGGACTGGGATAAATCAATCTCCTTTTTTTTATCCCCAGGGCATTCTTCTCTGCATCAGAGTTGCCCTTTTACCTGTTCAGTGTAATTTAACTTGAGTCAGGAAATCAGTTGAATCTATGTCTGGAAAACAAACAAATCCAAGAAGTAAATGCTCCTCCAGTCCCTGGGTATTCAATATTTTCCATCATAGTCATATTATACAGTATAATAAAGCTCCAAAAACCAAAGTAAATAAGAGAAGTCATTCTGTCCTCAGTCCTCAGGGGCAACCTAGATTATTAAAACCAGTTTGGTGAATGTCTGTCCAATGAAGCTGCCTTTTTTTCCTATCTACCTGTGTTTAACAGTTCTCCAATCCTTTTTTTGGTCTCCAGTTACATAAATCTTGGTGAATTTGAGGTATGGAAATAGAGTAAATCCTGAGTTCTGCACTCTCTCGTGAACGCACTCTTAAGCCTCAAAGTGCAGCATGGCCAACAAACAGGCTTTTACCTCTGAACTAGTTTCAGAAAAATACAGAGAAATCTTTGACTCTTATTCTTCACAGAAGACTTGGTTTCAGTCTATGCCAGAAGTCTTTTGAAAAAATGTACTTGAAAAGGTGATTCTAGCCTTATATCTAGGCAAAATAGCTGCAAATCCCAGTTGCTTTCCTTTAGACTTTAGCATAGCTGTAGTTACTCTTCTGAATTACTCAGGCACAATTAAACGAATGTGTCATCTTAAACTCTGAAAATCATAACCATTGCTAATTCGTAGGGTTTGGTTTGGGAAGAATTACCTATGGATTTCTTTGAATTTCAGTCAGGTTTGACATTCAAGTTTATGCTGTTATTTGTAGCAATAATAACAAATAGCAATTAGAGTTCAACAGATTTCATCCATAGGTGCCACATTTGCATTTCAAGGGCAGTGCATGGTGAGTGCATTTAATACAGTCACTCCTCAGTGAAAACAGCAGTGGTGGTGGCAGTACTAAAGTGGTTAGTAAGGATGCCTCTGCCCAGGCCATCACATAGCAACCACTATGTTTCTAAGGACAAATAGCTCTTGCCTGCCCTAAGCAACTCGGTGAGAACATCAAAACATGCCTTGTGAGAGACCTCTAATACCCATTAGAGGTAGCAACTGTTACCTCAATCATGAATGACACAGCCCTAATTATTAAGGTAATTAAAGTTATAACACTGGCAATATTAAAGGGAGAACTTCTAAAGCCCATTAACAATGTTACTTTAAGTGATCTGGCTGTGAACTGTTCAAATCTCTAATTACATTTTATGTCTGTCTTAAAGGATGATGTAATTAAGTGATGGGAGAGGGAACGAATGTATAGTGACTACTGTACTATACTTTGTAAGTACTATTTTCACAGAAACCAGCCTCAGTAATGTCATTATGTCATTTAGGGGGAGAGGTTTTTGTTCGACTCTATACCACATATAGCTAAAAAATACTTAGAATATATAAAAATTATATGTCATGGTTTAGTATAGTGATATTATCAAAATGAAGTCAGATTGGGTACATTATTCATGCATGACAAAACCGTCAATGCAATGGCTTTGTTCATACCACCTCAAAGAGCACTACATTTCAACATCACCCATGTAAGTGGGAAAATACCCATGTCCTGTATATCCTACGTGGAGGAAACCATTTAAAGTATTTTAGAAGAAAATACATAAAATTTTACAAAAATGAGTCAAGTTTATCAAAAGTTAACAATAGTTATGCCTGTGTAAGAACTGAGGACAGACTTCTGCATTTTGACATTCAGGTGTTCATATCACAAATTTAAATTGAGGACTGGAGAACAGAGGAGGCTTAGCACCAGTCCCTTCTTTTCAGATTGGAAAGAAAGGTGGAAAAAAATGGGAATATAGTGAAAAACAGAGTTGGATGGATAGAGGACACTGTAATTTTCCAGTCTTTGGTGAGTCTTCAGATTGCTTTCCATGAATTACAAAAACTAGAAGATTAGTACTTTCCCGTGTTCAGTAAAATACTCATTATCTCAGCAAAGAGAAACAAAATCAAGTAATTCCCCCTTTCCAGTTCCTTTTATTCAGAAATTGACTACTTTTTTCTAAGCGTGAAACCTCCAAGTTCTGAAAAACTGTGGGATCCAAGTGCTGGAGTTTGGTTTGGCTTCTGCCTTTTCCAAAACCTCACCATCTGTATGCATAGGCAAGCACGGTAGTGAAGTTTGTTGTCCAGTTAGGTGGTTACATTTTTGAAATGTTTCTTCTAAATTCAGTGAAAGTAGAAAAGGTCGATATACAACAAAACAAATAAAAATCTATGCTTTTTTATTCTGCTTATCTTTTCACATCTGATATCACATCATGAGCTAAGAAGTCTATTATTGATCATTTTAGACATGATTAGTGAATGACCCTTATACTCTTCCTCCAAATTTTGTGGGGTGTCTGAAGTGAGGAAAGTTTCTCAGCATACTAAAGCATCACAAGTTCTAACTGTCACTTGTGTGTGGGGACACTGACCCACATTCAACCCTGTGTGAATGCTTCCCTGCTTGTACTGAAAGAATTGCAGAATACTGGAAGGATTTGGGTTGGAAGTCCAACCCTTCTGCCATGGGCAGGGACATCTTTCGCCAGACCAGGCTGCTCAAAGCCTCATCCAACCTGGGCTTGAACACTCCTAGGGATAGGACATCCACAACTTCCCTGGGCAACCTGTGCCAGTGCCTCACCACACTCATTGTAAACAGTGTAAACAATTTTTTCTTTGGATCCAGCCTAAACCTACCCTCTTTCAGTTTAAAACATTTTCACTTTGTCCTATCACTTTAGGCTTTGGTAAAAAGTCTCTCTCCATCTTTCTTACAAGCCCCTTTTTATCTTGCAAGGGCACAATGATGTCTCCCAGAGCCTTCTCTTCTCTAGGCTAATCAAACCTGAGTTTTTTAGCTTGTCTTCTTGGAGAAGTGCTCCAGCCCTGTGACCATTTTCACAGCTCTCCTCTGGACCCACTCTAAGAGGTCCACGTCTTTCTTATATTGGGAGTCCCAGAGAGGTACGCGCAACTGGGAAGAATTTGTTGATTACAGCTGAGACAGGCCATCATTGAGTCAGGGGAGTTCCTTCATCTACTTTCCTGTTCCAAGTTGTGTTTTCCACCTGGTCAACTAAGTTGTGACTGATGACTGATCAGTTTTGGAGTGAGCAGAGGGGTGACAGGCTTCGTCTCTGAGCAGTTTGTAAGGAATGTGCGGGG
>VZRV01001006.1:580407-614678 GCA_013398115.1 Falcunculus frontatus | reverse complement strand
GGAAGGAAGGAAGGAAGGAAGGAAGGAAGGAAGGAAGGAAGGAAGGAAGGAAGGAAGGAAGGAAGGAAGGAAACTGTTAACCTTTGCTGCTGAAAGGTAGATGTCTTACATCTGTTCAAATAGTGTTGCTGTGTGCACATATTCCATCAGTTCAAGCCACAGATGTCATACATGAATACCTGGCAAGAGGGAAGGCCTTAAGAAATCACTGATACTGGAAATGGGAGAGAAGGGAAAGGGAACCAAGACGTAAGACCAAAAAACATACAAAAAAGAGTTAAATATGAGTTAGCAGTGAAAGAATGAAGTCTAGAGATGAAGAAGAGAGAACGGTCTGCTAGCAGTTTGGTAGGTCTTTGTAGCACTTTTCTTTACAGAAACTCTTCCCTCTAAGAGTAAGGCTTATTTGTTAATCTAGTCAGGCAGTGTATCACCAGAGCTCTGTTCTGAGAGGAGCATGGCATTAGCAGAAACAGGTCCTGATACTCCCTTAAAAGACAGTGATCCTGCAGTGTCTGACAAGTGTCAGTCAGTCTGCCAAAAAAAAAAAATTACAACGAGGGATATATACATGATATGTTTTTATGATTGGGGAGTTCTTTTTCTGGGTGTCAGTAATCACCAAGTTAAATTTGTAGCAAAACTTATATTTGAAGAAGATAGACATGTCACTTCATTGCCCTTTCTTCCTGGCCTTGTACAAAACCAGATTTTAAAACCTTTTTAATTAAGAAAATGGAAAAAGGATATTTTCCTTCTTTGAAGAAGAGAAAACCAAGAGGACATAGCTTTGCTGTTTAAAAAACAAGTCACTGTTAAGCTATGCATAGAAAATATGTAGCTTAATGGGGATTGGGTTCTGCAGAAAACTGCAATGTGAAAATCAAGAATTAAAGTAAACATTTCAGGTGATAATAGCTTTCGTTCTTGGCCTGGCAAAATAGCTGATGTGTCCAGAGGCCCTGATTGGAAATACACCTTGTCAGGAAAGCACTTAAGTATTCGCTTGAGTACGTTCCTGGATGGCATATAGGCTATACACAAGGATAAACTATATGCTCATAAATGGTAGTTGTAACATTTCTCTTGACTGCCACTTTATGAAAACACTGGTGTTTCCAGGGCACAGAGAAAGGTAGAATATTATACTGTGAGAAAGGTAGACTATTATCTTGTGAGCTTGCTTCTTCTTACTGCCTCAAAGCAAAGAATATATATGGATGTATCCCTGCTTCACATACTAACAGTTTTCTCAGAGATTTGGAGCAAGCATTTGTGAACACATGATCAAAAAATAGTTCCATGATTTGGGAATATTGTTCAGTTCTCTGTCAGGGTAAAAAGTCATCAGTGCATCCATTCCTGCTTAAGTCCCTATGAGGTGACATACTAATACAGGTCTTCACTTGAACTAATACTAATACCTTTCTGTTGTCAAGGTGTTTGATGCTGAGCTCTCTTGGCCAGACAATTTCTGGCAGAAGCAAGGGTTAGAGGTTAATGGCTGGGCACATGTTTGTCACTCCATTTTGAGAGCTGAATATGCTATGATATTTCTGCAAAGAAAGAAATATTCTCCTTTCAGACACAAGGAACAGATCATTCCTGTCTCAGTTTGAAAACACAGAGTTATATTCCTAACATAGAAAAAAGAAAGAATGAAAAAAGGACAAAATTCATCTTCTCTGGAGACTTTAACAGATAATCAATACCTTAGCCAGGATCTGGCTAGAGTTGGATGTAGAGCCCAGTCAGAGCAAGGTGAGTCAAAGTCAGGCAATAGAAGGGTAAAGATATACAAGGCAAGCATCTAGGCAAGACCTAGGATCAGAAGCCAAGCCAAAGGACAGGACACTTGATGCAGTTGTACCAAGTTGAAGGGCAAAGCGAGGGAGATCAGAGGCAATAGTCAGAAAGCCAAGGAATTACAATGCAAAGCAGAGCATGAGAAGGGGAGCAAGACACAAGGGGAGCCAAAGGCAGATTAAGCAGTTAGGGTAAGGGTATGATTATTCCTTTGACAACCAGGGCAAAGAAGCAGCCACGTTCAGCTGGTTGTGTTTATCCAGGCTTCAGTGATCAGCAAAGGCTGGAAAAGAGGGGCCTGGCAGGTCCCTGGAGCTGGAACTGGAGCTGGAAGGTTCTGTCTGATTTCTAGAACTCAGTCAAACATAAGGCTTAAACATTTCAGCCTGCAAATAGACATTATTAAACAACTGTTTTGAGATGAACAAGGAAAGGACTGAAATAAATGCTGTGCGTATGTACCTGATTTACTCAGGGGCATGTGTGGAGACATGGATATCGAAATAGGCAGTGACCTGACCTTGGTCCCCAGACTTCATAGGACATGGCACTCAAGTTGTTTGTGTCACTGGTAACCATAGGTTAAGTATTTCTATGAAAATATACTACAACAGTAGGGATAAAAGAGAGAAGATGAGGTGAGATACCTTGCTGTGATTGATTTGAGGATTATGAAAGCAGGTTTTTAACATTAAAGGAAAGGAGATACCTTCAGCAGATGGTATAATGATACATGAGAAGGTGTATGTTCATGAAGTCTATTAGAAATTTTCTGTATTTTAGAAAACATTTTGAAAGAAAAGTCACACCAAAAAGTTATATTACAGCAATATTATGATGATGCTTAAATTGTACTTAAATTGATGCTTAAAGTCTGGAAATTATATAGTGAAGGATTTTTTCCTGGAGAAAGAGACATCCAGGCTCCCAGATGTCAGAGAGCAATTGGGCCTTTCATTCTCAGTTGTATCTTAATCCCCGCTGTCTTTTCTAATTCTGAAGTGCTGATTCTGAGAGGGGCTCCACATGACTTCACAATTTAAGTTTTTTCTTACCCTCCATATGCATTACAGTACAGTCCTTAATTTCAAGATTGCTTACCTAGTCTCAAATCCCACAGCATAAACTATATTCTTTCTATGAACACATTTAATAACAGCTAGAGATGTTTGATCATTCTGTTCTCCCTTTTGCTTCCACGTGGAGAGAAATATGAACATTACTATTGATGTGTGTGATTTTTTTAACTAAAGCTTCTCAAAGATTATGAGAACATTGTATTACAAGTTCAAAATGCTCTACTAAAATAAAATACATACAACACAGGTGGTTTTGATCATATGACTAATCGAGAGTTGTGTAATAAATTGAAGTTATACCTCTCTTCTCTTTCGAGAAGAAAGTGGGGAAGGTGGCGTATCGGTGAAGTTCTGGCACAAAGAAAGTGCAGAACTGTTGTTCACCAAATTCCGCATTATATGAAGTAGAGGCTACTCAGTGAAAATAGTAGGAAACTGAGTTAAAGCAAAGAAGCAACCAATCCTTTTACCCACTGTATAGTGAATTTCCAGAGCTTGCTACCACAAGAGATTGCAGACACAGACCCTCAGAGGGTCTTCAAAACAGGAGTCAGGAAAATGAATGGACAACAAGTCCGTAAAGTGATTAGGACTAGACAGGGAGGTGCCCTCTGAAATCCGTGGTGTAGTTACTTGTGTGCTAAGGGAATACAAAAGAAATGGACTGCAAATAATGACTAGGCTCACGTGTTGTCCATGAATGGCATCTCCTTTTGCCATTGAGACAAAATACTGGACTACAACCCAGTATCTTCTCGTGTTCTCATGCATTTTGCTGCTTGTGGCTTTGGGTCACCTTGCCAACCTACTATCTGCTAATTCATTCCTTTTGAAGCAGCTTCAGCAGCTCTATTCCACCATACGTGAAGGATTTCTCTGCTGACTGGCCATAAGGTATCTCTTGTTGTAAAACAGTTGTTTGGATGTAGGTGATGAGGTGGCTATTTGACTAAACTGATCTAGGAAGATGGAGTGTACATCAAGACTAAATGGTGCTCTGTACAAATTAAGTGTCAACAGCTTGTCAGAGAAATAAAGATGTAGAGAGGAAAAGACCATTTCCTCAGCATTGGCATAACTGCATTAAACCTGGTTTTATTCTGTCTCCAAGGGTCTTCATTATCCTTTGTAAATATATGGTTAAGTTGGAATTTTGTAACAAAAAAAAAAAATTGTGGTTGTTTCTGCACTAGCCAAGGGTAATGTACAGACTAACTGGTACATAGCAATGCACTACATTCCTAAGGGTGAGGTGGTAACAAAAGCTTAAATACTGGAGTATTTCTGAAGTTCCCAGCAATGGGGACCATTTTTTGGACAGGCTGGCTTGAGCACTGATGCTGCCAGCATCTCTGTGACAGAAGCACCTTCCTGACAACATATTTAGACAAATAAACTCCTTTAGCTATGGTAAGGTAGTGGAACTATGACTTTTTGGGATTTGTAACAGCAGCCTGCAAAATCAGCACTAGTATGTGAATTCTTAATGTTGTCCTTAACAGACTGCTTTGTCCCAGTTCAAATTTTCTCATGTTTTCACATTGGTCATACGTTGCTAGTTGGGAATTATTTGACATCAGTTAACTAAGAGAATTCAGTCACAGGTCTTCTCTAAGCTGAACAAAGTCTATAGGAGTGAGCAGGAAATGCAACTCACTGCAGATGGTGCTTGAGTGGGGATCCGGGACTCTTAATCCTTGCTTTTCTATCATTATGGCAAGTCACTTCACTACCAGCTTCAGTCCTGCTTGTTTTCTCCATACTGGAAGAGGGAGATCATAACATAGAAAGTGTGACTAGGCCTTTTATTCTTTGGAGTTTGGCTCAGACCCTTTTCTGATTCAGAATTCAAATTCTTTTGAAGATACATGGTTCACATGCTATGTTTGTGTTTCCTGATAGGAAGAGGGAAGGGCTTAGGAAAAGGTGAATTTCTTGCTAAGAGCTTATTCTAGGGAATATTTTGCAATATATATTTAATTATATTTTATTTATTTAATTATATTCTTACCAATAAACTTGATTATTTGAGCATTTTTAGAAGAAAAAGTACATAAGCCTAGAAACATAGAAAAAAAAAAGTCACTTATAATACTAATATTTGTAGGCATCTTCTGTAGCTATAGTGTTTAGTTTTCATTTTTATCCCATTCCTGGCAAGTATACAAAATTTGGGACTACAAACTTCAAAATTATAAAAGCTTTCTGTTAAAGCTATGTCTGTAGGATGGAGCCCATGGTCTGGTGTGCACTGATGGACCAGTCTGCACAAAGTATTGTGGCCAGTTTCATCTGGCGAGTGAGAATCTTTTATTTATGTAACAGAGACTCCCATTTTTTGATTTATTTGACCCCAACTCCCATTTTTTTATTAAACAGGGTTCTGTGATAGCAAGCACAGTATAAACTGTTTCTTAGAGCCATGGTAAAAGCAACTTGAACTGCTTCATGTAGATGTTGTCCTTGTATGTTTTATTTTATTAGAATTTTAGATAAGTTTAATATTAAACATTTATCAGAAGACTATACGGTTTACATGAAAAGTATATCCTCTTACTAAAACCTCCATTCACCTGATGAGTTCTGATAACATGTATAAACCACTCAAGTTCCATTTTTGTTTGGTTATTACAATATCAGATCCCTGGTTGAACCAACCCTGCTTCTGCATTATCCCATATTAAATTTTTAAGCTTCCAGCTTAATATTGTTCCTGCTTACTATTCATCAAGTAGATAACTGAAAAAGTGTTCCCATTTTTATTGTGATTTATATGCATTGTAAATACTTCAATCCATTTTTTCTCAAAGTTTCCTGCAATACTAGGTTGAAAGCCAACTGAAATTCATTCACTGAAGGTGCTGTGTTGAGCTGCCTCAGCTTTTTCCCTAAACCATCTGTTGCTTCTCTTTTAAATCACTGCAACAAACTTTTTTTAGGGCTCATACGCCAGTGCTACCCACAATAAGCTGGCAAATCCCAGAAAAGTGAGGGAAGGAATTTCAGATCCTCAGATGGAGTACAGCGATTTCTCTTCCTGGTCAGAGATCATCTTAACCATTCCCCTTAGTACTGTACATAAAACGTGGTAGCCTTGGCTCTGGCCTTCTGTCCCTTTTGCACACACTCCCTTACCGTGTCAGGTTCTTTGTTGGTTTTGGTTTTTTTCTTCTTTTCTTTTTTTTTTTTTTTTGCCTATACTTAGTAGTTGCAGACATTTTCTGTAGCCATTGGTTATGCTGCAAAAGTGTAATTTGGTGAAGGGGCATTTGCACAAAAGAGAAAATGGAAGGCTGATTTCAGTAGTAGGAGGCCAAGAGATTATGAAGCAGAAAGAGTTCATGTTAGTTCCAAAGCAGTGTGAGGTCTACCAAAAAAAACCCACAAAAAAACCCCAACAAACAAACAAACAAACCAACCCCAAAAAACTCAGTCAATTATTCCAGAATAGTGTCTGTGTAGGAACACAGAGTTACACAAGCAGTAGCTGCTGCAGCATTATAATTTTATGGCCATAGTTCTGCCGTAGTTAATTTCCACACATGGACAAACCCTCAAATTTTTACTTGCAAAGTCTCACCAAGAATTTTTATTCGGAATTACCTTCATGAATACCTGGCTTCTTCTAAAAAATGTATTGCTTTTTAAAACATCAGTGTTTGTGAGAGCTAGGACTTCTTCCCCAGGCATCACCATCTCTTTGAAGCACTGTGCAGATTCTAAAATGCCCAGAAAACATGATTCCATTTTGTCATTGAAATGCTATGCAGACATTATAGACCCCTGAGATGAATGCACCTGGTAATAATAATAACAGCAAGTCCCCCTTGCAAAAATTAGTGTGGCTGCTAATTGCTCTTTATAGGCATTAGGCCCATCAAAGTAAGAGAGTAAGGAGTGTACCACACCAAAATGAAGGTGTAAGGTAAGAATAGAGGTCTGAAGGCTGAAACAATGCTTGGATAGTCAGACTGGCAGTTCCTTGGAAAAAAGTTGTAATAACCTGTGTGAGGAACATTGCATGAACTTCTTTCTCAGCCAAAAGCAATGGAAGGGAAGGAACAGGAGAGCACCACATTGCCACTCTTTCAGCTACACAGAGACCTACTGCTCTTCTCTACTGGGCAGCAATACAGACTCACACATTAAGGGGTAAGCTGCCTCTCATGCAGACCACTGGCTAAGAAAATGGCAATATTTATGTCGTTTTCCAAATCAGTTAGTTTGATTTAGGTAGTGGTAGGCTATGATTGGAATTATTGGACGAGGACACCTTTGTAGGAGTATATGCAAACTGCAATGAATCTCTGAAGTCATTTATGCTGTAAATATCCTCATCCCTTTTTGCTGAGGGAAATGTTGGACATTTTGTTTTCTTGCATATTTAAATATGGTGAGTGTTTTGTTCTACTAGAGAAAGACAGAGTATGGCCTTGCTTAATTTGAAACACATAATTTACTATTGAAGACAATTGTTAAAACGCTGGACCCAAGAGGGAAAGACATGAGGTTCTACTGTAAACATCCTAAATAAATTAGAGTAAATACCCACATAACCCTGATAGTAAAACCATAAAAAGTGTTTTCACAGTATTCTCAGGTGACATCACAGGCAGCAAAATGCCTCCCTTTTTTCTGCTTTACTGGATTTTGTTACAGTTCAAGGGAAAATGTGTATTTGCTTCTCTTAAAGCTCTGATGCATTCTCCTGTTACATTAGGACCAAATTTTCAAATGGGAACAGCCTTTATATCAGAGATAACCAGCCTGAGAGCCTTCAGGGATCTTCACTGTCAGAAGTTGAGTTCTCAGGCTCTTTCAGACACCTCACCTACTAGCACCAGCTACCAGCATCAGGTGTCACTGCAAATGGAAGCTATTCTTGAGCTTTTAGACTTATTTTTCAGAAATACCTAGCTTTATAAAAACTTTCTGCTTCAAGCCAGCTCCTTTGGTAAGAAGATTCATTGTATTAGTAATTGTTTACCTTATCCTGAACCACGGGTTATTATTGTGGATCTGAGCACAGCAGAAAAATGAGCTATTTCTGTGAAATTGTGTCTCCTTATGTTTATGAATAGGATCGTATGTGTGGAGGCAGTTATACAGCGTAATAAATCTGATGATAAACTAAAAGGTCACTTTAAGAGCTGGTACTACCAAGAGAATAAAAAGATACATCAAGAACCACACTAGTTTCAATCCATGATCCCCAAAGAAGGGTTGAGGACAAACTAGTCTGTAAGAATAATGATCTGTCTCAATAGCATTGCTTTTGTTAGGCTGAAACAAGCTCTGTAAGGTGCACTGACTTTAAAGTCTGTTTTGCCTATCTTAGTTTAAATGTTTTGCACTGTATCTCCTTTCCTGGGTGAACAGAGTGTTGCCCCCACTGTTTTATCTGATTATTCTGGGTAAAATTTGTGACAATTTAAGTTATTTTTTAACTTGTCTGTCGCAAAACAGAAGCTGGGAGTTTGGCTGGGGGAAATATAATTTTCCATAATAAATTCATAGACAACAAAGTCAGTTACCACTGCAGTTGCTTGGTGTTTTGGAGAAGCAGACTACAGAGTGTCTTAGAATTGTTCTATGTGTAATGAATATGCGCTCTATTTAAAATTACCAGTCTCACACAAGCCATCACAATCCCTTGGCCAGTAAAATACCCTCATCTACTTAGCCTCATTAAAAGAAGGAGATCGAATTGGCCTTAATTTTGGGGTTTGTAGACCAGCTAAAAATACACGGGTTTTCCATCTTTAACAGTATTCCTGGGAGGGAGGTTGATTTTTCTTTCTTGTGGTTTTACAGAGGAGGAGGGAGATACGGTTACATAAAATATGCAAATAGGAAACTACTTATTTTTTTAAGTTCTAGTTTCAGACCCACAGCTTACTGATGTGGTAGGAGTTGTAGTGCCAGAGCTAAAGGTTGAGTTTGACAGTTCACGTTTACTTCGCTTACAATGTTCCAGATAAAGACTATTTTACCTGGAGCCAGTGTTCCAGTAAGACTTCTGGGAAGACAACAAAAATCCCACAGTGTGGTGTAAAGCTGACAAAACAAGAGAAAATGAGAAGAGAATAATATCAGAGCTTGTAGGCCTCTAGTTCTAACAGTTTCACTCCTAATGCTTTCTTCCTGCGTTTAAGCTTCCTGTAAAGTTTCCCTGTGTTTACCTCTAATTTAAGAAACTGTCCCTTAATCCCATCCCTTCGTATTCTCTGTCATCCTGTTGTTACTTCCTTTCTCTTATCTTTTAAAAGCTTGCTCACTCGCTCTCCACCCCCACCCTGGCTTATTTCTTCCATATTAATAATAATCTTAGTACTGAGCACTTATATCGCTCTCTACATGTTCAAAGTGCTGTACAAACCTTAGCTAATTAATCCTCACAACACACTCCCCTCCCTCTGTAAGATAGGTAAGTATTATTATCTCAGTTTTACAGATGGGGAAATTGTCGCAATGACTCAGTGGATGAGACACAAGCACGGTAACCTTGTTCTTGCAACCTCTATTTTGAAAATACCTTCTCCAACCCAGCTTGCCTCTATAAATACATTCCCATCTCCTTTGTCTCCTAAGTCGTCAAGACAAATCCTCTGCCTACTCCTGCCGCCACAGCTCCCTCAATTGTTGCCATCTCTTGCTCCCTCAGACACCTCCAGCAGGAGCTTTGCCAATGCATTGCTCTGCTGCTTCTTTGAATGTCTTCCTATTACACGTGCAGCTTTCATCTCACTTCCACCAAGCGAGATGAAAGTAACCCCTTGCCAGCCTCACTGGTTTATGGCTCTTCTTTGTTTCTGCCCCTGGATTCCATCAAAATCAAGGCGTAAGTGCTTGACTCAAGGCTGCACATTAGGGATCTGGATCAAGATGGCCTGAATTCCTTCCGCATCTTTTCCTAGTACCTTGGCATTTCTGAAGGCATACTGTACAAGTAGGAAAACAGCAGACATAGGTTTGTTGGTAGAATTTATTCCCTCTGTATACGTGTAGCTCCAAAACATGCCCCAGTGCTCCTGCTCAGGACCACGTGTTGGTGGAGGTACAGTACACTGCTTCACGTTTTCTGTCAGTGAGCCGCAAATTCACCCTGTAGGCAAGGACACCACTTGACCATTGAAGATGCTGACCTCTCCCAGCTGACAGCTTTGTGTGGCCTGAACCACCTTCCTAGAATCTGGCATTTTGATACTTAGATAACCTTCTTGAAGTAGATCTGCTGGATCTGGCCCCTGAGAACAAGTGGATTGACAGAGGATGTTCTTTTATGAAAGAATATGTCCACAGTTTATTTATGAAAGGAATGTACACAGTTATAAGTAAGCCCATCCAGGATTTAACTGCCCCTGTGGCTACCTGTTCCTGTTGTGATGCTGCCTTGTTCTGGTACATTGTAAATGGGTGGTCCTTGCTGTCATGTTTGTGTGGTCAGAGAATATGTGTGACACAGTGGACCTAACTACTAATTACTTAGCTATTATCCCTGATTTACTCTCTCTGGAGTGGTGCTGTTGTTCTTATCTGACCAATGAATATCAATAAATTCTGGTAGTGTATTTCACTGAGGATCTTGCTTAGCTGCAACCATAAGTTTTGTCAGTCTCTTGTTTCAGACTAATTAATTAGACATGACTACATGAAATTGCTCTTTAAAAGACTCTGCCCTAATGTCATGCCCTGTCAGGAACAATCTGTTTAATGGATCAGTGCTCATTTTGTTATTTTGTGTTCTGTGTCATATGATAAAGTATCATACTTCTGCAGGTAAGCTATCAGTATCTGTGGTGCTGTAGTGAGGATTTTTTTTCAGATACCTTTGAAGACTTGTAATGAGACTGCACAGCAAGTTCTTACTCATGCTTGTACTAATGAGAGCCCAATAATGATGAACTGAATGTGAAGGCACATCTCTTTTTTCCATCAGCTATATGCATTAGCGTCATGGAGGTCAGAGACATGGACAAAGAAATTGCTGGATTTTTGCAGCTAAGTTTTGTTGGCCCACACCCGCTTCTACTGCTGCCCTTTTTCATTACTTTATGTCAGTTTAGGTTATACACATACTATCAGTCTATTAGTCATGCATTGGGTCCTCACCTTCCACAAAAAGTGAGCAAGGAAATTGGCCAGCCTTGGCAAATGTTCTTTGGGAACTGAGTCTCTGTGTCAAATGTTATTTACTTAGTGTCTGGCTTGGTACCCACAGCTGAGGTGATGGACTGGTGTGTACCTGGATGGGCTACTTACATGTTAGTTCAGGTTTAACAAGGCCTCTGTTATGCTAGGTTTTGGAGGCAAAAGATACGGCATCTCTGCACAATTTGCATAAGTGTTTGTTCTCAAAAACACCTGAAATTTTTGATACCCCCTTGCTGCATTGTGCTTTCCTCGTTCTGCTAAAAATTTGTGCTAGGGGGTTTAACCCACGAAGCTCTCAGCTCTCCAGAGGTCATTCACTTTGGTTAGGGTTGGCATCACTTTCGGACGCAAATATTCTTCCCAGTTTACCACCTGTACACTTCTGTGGGTGCTCTGCTTCTTCCTCAACAGCAACACCCTCTGCATAGAGACCTCTGTGTCCCACAGTCCCTTCCAGACCAAGTGACCTTGAGTACCAGCTCTGAATTCATCTCCCCTACTCTTCCCCCACCCTAGCCTTCCTTCTGACTCTAACTCTTCAGGGAAAGAAGAAAACAGCTGCTTAGATTGCCAGATACCTGGGTTGTTTGCCTGAGGAATGGGAGAGACTGTTTTCCTTAAGGACCAGTAGTGGATCTGCATGGCAAGGTTTTAGTACTGGGGGGGCTACAGGGGTGGCTTCTGTGACAAGCTCTTAAAAGCTTCCCCCGTGTCCAATAGAGCCAATGTCAGAAGGCTCCAAGTCAGAGCCAACCAGTGACAGCTGTAGTACCTCTGTGATAATGTATTTAAGAAGGGACAAGAGTTACTGCAAGTGCAGCTGAGTGAGAATATGTGAGACAAACTGTCCTGCAGACTCCAAGGTCAGTGAAGAAGAAGGAGGAAGAGGAGGAGGGAGTCCAGGTGCCCAAGAGATATCTCTGCAGCCTGTGGCAAAGGTGAGGCAGGCTGTCACCTTGCGGCCCATGGAAGTCCAGAGTGGAGAGATATCCACCTGCAGCTCCTGGAGGACCCCACACCAGAGCAGCTGGATGACCAAAGGAGGTTGTGACTCCATGGGAAGCCTACACTGAAGCAGCCTCCTGGCAAGATAGATGGATTCATGGAGAGAGAAGCCCACACCGGAACAGGTTTGCTGTCAGGACCTATGACCCTGTGGCTACCCAAGATGGAGCAGGCTATTCCTGAAGAACTGCATACCCTGGAAGGAGCCACACTGGAGCAGTTTGTGAAGAACTGAAGCCTGTTGGAAGGACTCCATGTTGGAAAAGTTCATGGAGGACTTGACTCCCCTGAGAGGGACCCCATGCTTAAGCAGGGAAGCGTGTGAGGGGTCCTCCTCTTGAGGACAAAGGAGCAGCAGAGACAGCGTGTGATGAACTGACTGCAACCCCCATTCTCCATCACTGTGCATCACTGGGAGGATGATGTAGGGAAACTGGGAGTGAAGCTGAGCCTGGGAAGAAAGGAGAGGAGGGGAGGAGGTGTTTTTAAGATTTGTTTTTATTTCTCATTATTCTACTTTGATTTGATTGGTAGTATTTTCTTCCCCAAGCCTAGTCTGTTTTGCCCATGGCAGTAACTCGTAAGTGATCTTTCCCTGCTCTTATGTCTATCTATGAGGCTTTCATTATATTTTCTCTCCCTCCTAACTCCCAGCTTAGGAGGGGAGTGATAAAGCAGCTTTGGTGGGCATCTGGCATCCTGCCAGGGTCAGCCCACAACGGTTTATTCAGTGGCCTGAGAGTGGCCTTTTTAAGCCTGCAGCTGGAAAACTGCATTATTTTCTGGGAGCTGGGGCAATCATTTGTGGCTCTAGGAAGTTGTTCTGCCCCGTGACAAGTGCAAAGATACATGGTCTTTTCTAAGCCTGGTTTTGACCTTAACATTCAGTATATTCATTGTGCTGTGTGACTACTCTGGGGAAAACCTAATTATGAAAAGAGCAGTCAGGAACCAAATGAGCTCAGCACAAGGCCCAGGGAAAGAGAATACTACAGGCATTTGAATGCTGGTTCTGGCACCAGCCCTTATGCCTTCAGCCATTTCATTGGAATAATTTTTTTCTGCCTTTCTTTTCTACCTAACAGAAAATTATTAACAGAATTATGGTATTAGTCCATGTGCATGTGCTTACTCATATCTGTTTGCCCTGAGTATAGCTACTGCTGCCTGATAGAGTGGGTTCAGGGCCTTCTAGATGCTCATTCAGCAAGGTGGCTGTCAAATCCCGTTGGAAAAGAGTGACTGGGTGAAACCTGTTCACTGCTGGATTTTTTTCAATTCTGTTTTCACAGGGAGTTGTATTTGGTATTTCACTGAAAAGCTCTGTTCTCTAGAGTAGAGTTGATGGGAAATTCAGATTGTCTCTAAAATTTTTCCCTTTTTCTATTTGCAGTGAATATTTTCCTTTTTTATTTAATTTTTCTAAATTCAAATGTAGTAAGTACATTGCTGAAATGAAGCTAAATGTTTAATAAAGTCAAATGTGAAGTAACAGAGAGAATCACATGCTTTCTCTCTTCTACAGTAGTAGAAGATACTTGCTTTCAAAGAATAATGACAGTAGCTATATCTCCTTATTCCGCCTGTATTTTTCATGGGCATCTAAAAGTGCCCTGTGCATGGCTGATGTTTTTATTGATTTCTTATCTGCAGTATTTACCTCTCAAATTACTGAATGTTTCATTCCAAAAAAGGTGCAGTGGTAAAGGATTTTGGTCTTTGCCAGTGTCTTTGATAGCAGAAATAATTTCTTACATTATTTGCTAGCAAAGTGGAGAGTCTTTACATTTTTTAAAGAGTAAAATTTCTCTAAAAGGTTATATATTATGACCAAAACATTAACATTTTGTTCAGTTAATTTGATAGCCTGCATAAGCTGCCTTTCAGGGTACAAACTGATGTTTAAATAGCAAACAAAGGGAAAAAACAGTCTAGAGAGGTCGGTGCTTTGTATCTGATATGCTTTTGCAGATTATTTTTGTTCCGGTAAGCAGATGCTTTGAAAACTGTTCAGTGGCAGTTCAGACAAAGGCCAGTATGGCCCAGGCAATATATAATGCAAAGATCCAAATCAATATCCTATGAAAGGAGGCTCAGCACCTTCTGCCTAAAAAGTATCCAGAACAGAACTTACTCCTCAGGCTCATGCTGTCCTGGGGAACTTCCTTCTTGTTCCTGCTGGAGGAGCCCATCATCATACTGCAGTAATTGGTAATCTTTTAACCACCTATCCATGTAGTGAATTTTGTGATTTAAGGAAGCATATTGATAACCAGCCTTTGCTTTTTAGTATGTAAATGCTAGGGTGCCAGGCTTATATTTTCCACATAAAAGTTCAGCAACTATTACCTGCAAAAGGTGGTTATTAGGGACTAAGACTAGAGTTCACCACAGTAAGTATGGTTATTTACTTTATGCATTTATGCAGTGTATCAGCCACAGCTTTGACAGTGCTCTGCAATTTTTTTTTTTCACATGAAGGCATTCAAAGCTAAGAAATATATTCATACCTGCTGTCAACAAGTGCAACTCCCTTGGAAAGCTCTGAGCCAATTTCAGCAGTGACGTGAACAGCAGCATAAATTTTAGGTCTAAATTAGTCAGAAAATAAGTGAAAGTGGGCATAATTTGCATGCTGAGGACTGAAAAAGGAAGAGTAGCTAGAAAAAAAAAGTGTTCAATTAAGTGGAGGGGGGGAGAATAGAGGATCTACTGGTATGAGTGTAGTGCATCAAATTTGCTTCTGAATTCAGACAACTGCAAGCAAATGTAAATGTTATACTTAATGCAACTAGCCATTTATAGTGGAGTGAACACACTTTCTCTACCTGTATGTATGTGCTGAATATATTTCCCAGTTCTCCAGTGAGCTCAGTAGTATGATTACAAATATACTGACTCATTATGGAAGGGAAGTCTTGAGAAATTTAAAAAATTACCTTGGTCACCATGAATATGTTTCCGGGGTCTATTGCTTAAAGCAGCCTTTCCTGTATTCCAGCCTACTCAGGTATATCATGGAAGGTGAGGGATATCTGTCACTGAAGCACCACTTCTTTGGTGCCTGCTCAAAGGAAATGGCTAAGAACTGTGTCATGAAATGAAGGCAGTATTTGAACTGTCAACTGGAGCTGCTCAGCTTGGGTGTTGCCATGCTTCCAGGCAGCTCCTGGCCCAGCAGGATGATTCAGAGCATCTGAGGTAGACATCTCCATTCCAAATACAATGGGTGGGGAAAGGTGGCCACCTCTGAAATAATTCAAAGCAGCTAGGAACCTCTCTCTTTCCACTGTCTGAGCAGGTCACTGAAACTCCCACCTTCCAATCACCTGGGAAACCTCTCCATTTTGATCTGAACAAGTGTTGAACCTCAATCACCTTCATCCACTTGAAATCCAGAGCACTGAGTCGTCTCTTGAGAGCAAGCAGCTAATGATGGAGGAGGAAGAGGCAGCAACCACTTCAGAATAACTTCATTGTTTGAACACTCTTATAAGAAGTGGGAAACATGGATTTTATGCCTTTCTCAGACTGAAGGGGTTTGAACCGCAATTCCTTTTTCCTTAGAGTTTATCCTACCCATCAAGCTAGAGAAGTTCTTCATTCTGCTCACTGTGTGAGGCTATGGAGCACAGAAAGAATAGGTAAGAGGGAGCTTGATTTTGCAGCCCATTGGTGAGGGCAGGCATGAGAGAGTCCTGAGGCTTGGTCCCAGCTGTCACTGCTGTTTAAGTATTCTTTACTGTTAATTTGTAATACAGGCACTCACACAGTCAAGTAGACATGGTTGACAGACTGTAGAGACTGTAGTGTTTAATTCTGCCTGAATCTGTAATAAGCACCAAAAACATGTGAACGTACTTCCTGACTTTCTCACACCCAGTGAGAACAGCACCTGAGACTAGCAGCATAGTTGCCTAGTTAGGAGCAGAGTTGTTCAAAGCCTTCTGCAAAGGTAGTTGAGAGAAAAAGGAAATTGATGAAGGAAAAGTGACACTGTTCTTCATTCAAATCACATTCTGGAAGTGCCTATTCTTCTCTGTTGATTAAAAAGTGAGCCTAGAATGACAATGTTCCCCAAATAAACCTCTTTGTTGAATTTAGTACGCCCAAATCAAGGAATGGAACTCTTTTTCTCTGTTGTTTTTCAGTTTATTGCTGCTGGTTTCTGTTGTGTTTACCTCAGAATGGTGTTCACCTTCAGAGAAAGATACAATGGATTTGTCTAAACACAACCTAAGTGCCAAGATTGCTATCTTGCATCAACCTTTCCGGGTGAAGTGTGGGAGATTTTAAACCTTCCTTTTGCCCCAGGGAATTTCTGTACAGCAAAGCCCTCACTCTTTCTCAGCACACAAAAAAAACCAGATCCCATTTGAAAGATCCACTCAATAATCAGTCCTGAAATGTTACGTCAGTCAGCAGTTCTACCTTCTTTAACATCATTAAATACATCTTTTCCATCAAAACAATGTGCAGTTTCAAAATATAAAATGCATTCATCATGTTGAAATTTTTTTCACTGGAGAACATTTTCCTTATTCCAAACACTGGCTCTCCTAAAAAAAGAGAAGTCCTAAAAAGGTAGTGACAAGATATGCAACACTGCTGTACTGCTGGTGTAGCTTGTGGAGGGATCTGTAGTGAAGAATCCCAAAAATCCCCTTTGAGGTTCCATCTTACTTATTTTCAGTATTTCATGATCTGTCAGGAACACACCTCTTGTTATTAAAGTGCTTCTGTAAGAAAGGTTGTTAACACAAGAGAGGAAGAAACTCATTGCTGCGAGAGTATAAACTGGCAGTACCATTTAGCTAAAGGTTCCTTCAAGTGCAAGTATTTCGGAGGGATCTCTGTACTGCAGACTTGGGCCCTATAGGTAATTCTGGGACCATAAAGTCTTTGGTGGCAGGTCGTGCATTTTCTTATAAGTTTCCAAAAGGTCTTATTTCTCGTGTCATTATTGTAATAGTAATGACAGCAAAATCAAAATTAAGCCACTATAGATTATTTTAGGTTTTTTCTGAGATATACCTCTTAGGACCTTTGAGTGGAGGAACAATGTTTTGTAACTGTAATCCAGAATATACACAATTAGACCCTGTCCCAAACAAAAGACTTTTCTAAATCAGATATCTTCAGTCCTCACCAGTGGCCTAAATGGCCTGTCTTTCTGCCAGTGGAGCTGAAGGGAAAATATGGCTGTGTAGGGGTATTTTTCATTTTTCTAAATAACAGCGCAATAACATTTGCAGGGGAAATGGTAGCTGATAATGATGAAGAGTTTCAGCAAACTAGCAGAGACAGTGTGAACACTTGCCATTTTTGTTTGGAAAAGGCTTCGGTAATAATGCCACAGAAATGACTCATCAGCCTTTATATCTCTCTGTGCAGTGTTTTTCACCTTTCTCATTCTAAGGGGATGTTAACCTGCTGGTGAAAATCGAATGAAAGGTCACATAACATGAGTTCTCTGATGGTCTCCACATATTCATCACCATCCTTCATAACCATAATGATCTAGAGTAAATTAAAATTTAATAGGCCCAGGGAAGCTTCTGGAGGAGCAGGTTACAACACAGCTACCATCTCCCTGCAGGTAGTCTGCCATGTACCAGGATTTTTACTGCAGTCTGAACACTAAATCTGGGGCTTTTTCGGCTCTAGTGCCTTTGGGATTTAGGAGTTGTGCTTTCAATAAATTTCCCTAGGGTGATGTGTATCTTTGTAACATTTAGATTGACTGTGTATTTTCCCCAAAACCATTCCAGTTCTTGAAGTATCTGTTTTTGCTGATCAGTTCAAGAGCCATGGCAAGGGTGTTTCCCTGCTCGTTTCATTGAATTAGTTGACTGTACTCCAAAAATAAGTAGCACTGACTGAAGAGGAAGTACTAGGGAAGAGGCGAGGATGTATTTACTTAATCTATAACATAGCTCTTGTTGCGGATAAAGAAACCACAGACACTTTGATTTGCCTTAAACCACCTCTTTCTTCTATGTTACTTTTAAAAACCTTCAAAACCATGATGATAAAAAACTAGGGCTAATGTCTTCCCTCGTGTACTATCTAATTTAAATGTGAGTTTGAACAATTATTTACATTAATAACCCCGAGTTAAATCTACCAGCCTTGCCAGAAATGTCAGAGAAACAGCAAAGGCACCAGCTGAACACAATTCCAAATAGAAAACTTCTCCCACAGCTTTCCCCTCATTTGAGATCTCTTTCATACTGGTAGGGATGATTTAGCCTATAGATTCTGGCAGCTTCCCTTCTGATTGTTTTCTTTTGCCCGTGTGTTATGGGAATGTTTAATTTCATTTAGCGGGTCTTGTTTCCTGTTTCCTATATAGTAATTAACATACCACTTTCTGTGCAGAGAGCTGAAAAGTTTACATTTTAACTGCTAGGATCAAATCAGAAAGAGGCTTTCTTTCTCTGAGAATAGCTATTCCAAAAAGGTATACTGAAGTTATCAATAATTTAGTAGCTTGTGTGCTAATTCAGACTGTGCTTTCATCTTTACTATGACTGCTGTCAATGTTGCTATTAAACAGTACAGTTGCTTTCTGCTGTTTTCTTTACGGTACTTAGGTGTCACTGCCTCTGGCATCTCTGTGAATAAGCTTTGCTCTCCCAATCCCATAAAATTCGATGTCTCTTCCCACTCTATCCTAAACTGTCCCAGCATTGGACCTCCTGCCAGGGTTCCATCCCTGCAGCTGCTCCACTCACATCCTGGAGACGCCAGCAGGGCTGTGCCTGGCTGGATGCGCTCAGGCAGGGAGGATGCTGTGAAGAACTGAGAGCCTGCTCCTACTACAAAAAGGGCTGCTCTTGCAGGTTCAGAAGTCAGAGAGCAGGTAGGGTTATGCCAGCAGCCTCAGGATCCCTGTAAAGGCAGTAAAATCCTAGAGCCACTTGTGCTCTTTGGTGGCAGGATTTAATCCAAAGTCTTTCTCTGGCTGGCTTCCACACAGTGGTTCTGAAGGCAGAGGTCTGTACTGAGGCAAGATCTGCCACGTGATCTTTCCTATACAGAAAGTTTGGCTTGATGTAATCTATGGATTTTTTCCAGGTGCAAGATCACTCCCACAGCACTTCTGTCACAGTCTGTTCTCTCCATATGGCTACGTGTGTGACAGACAATGTCCTGTTGTTTTGTGACTCCATCATGCTTCAGCAATACAGATTATAGGTTCTCCGATGCCTGGCAGACTGGTTGTTGGTTTTAGGACTCCTGTAATGGTGCATGGACATTTACATGAATTTTATCTTTATCTACGTACCAGTGTTTATTTAGAGCTTTTATTTTATATTGTCATTTTTATACAACCTTCCCTCTGTGATCTTATCCACACCACCTGCTCTTTAGTTATTGTATGAACTTTAGAGGGTTACTTTTGTATTCCTCAGTCTATCTGTAATTGTTACAGCTTTAACCTTGGGCGTTACCCATTCTTGAAAATGCTGCTAACTTTGAATGTCAAACAGATGTCTTAATAGAACCTCAGTGTTTCTCAGCACCTGTTTCTTCCCACTCCTGGTCTAAGTAAGCACACATAGTAATTAGTCTTCCAAGCCAGTAATCTGGTTTCATTTTTGTTAGGCAAAAATCTAACCTTGCTGTACAGGTGTTCTCTTTTAAAGAGAAGCCCTTACAACATAGTTCTGTTCTCTTTCTACCACCTTCACTCTTTGAGTGAGGATTTTGATATCTGTCCATGTCATCCCATTGTATGGTCCTTTGCAGAGAACTGTCAGAGAAAACTGCCTGAAGGCCTGCTGCATCAGTGTATAATATAATCATAACTACTAGATCCTTGTATTCCTCTCTGTCATTAGTATCAATCTATATCTAAAAGCACAGATATCTGCTCTGTCTATAAACCGAGATATTAACTGAGATCCGTAGCCTGCGTAGTCACAGAAGTACTGATATTTCTACTAAAATCCCTATTTTAAAAACTCATCTTTAGCAAGACACTTTCTTGGAAAGTCCATTTTAAGATAGAAGCACACTTTATTTCTTCTCTCTGTCCTTTGAAGTGGGCTTGTTTCTTGTGTATGCATATAGTCCTCTTTCACCGTGGAAAAAAAGAGACCTTTAGGACCAACAAATTGAGAGCCCTGGTTTTACAAGGAGTGCATCATGTAGAATACTTGCTGACCTTTCAGGGGCTTTTTACAAAGCCAAGACTTTTAGACCATGTGAAAATAAATGCCTAGAAGGCAAAGATTCAGTAAATTAAAGAGTAAATTCAGTCTATCAAGAAGAGATATAAACCAGTAGTTTTTACAAAGAAGACTTTTTAAAAGCTGATTTGCTCCAAAGAGTGTCCAACTAGTTCAAATTTTTTAGACTTGATTGGAAGAATTTCAATGCCTGTATCAACAGTATTTTCCCAGTCTGGTTAAATTTGCAACAGCATTATAACCATTCTGTGACATTTGATCATGCCACAGCATTAGTATATGATAAAGGTAATAAATTAACTGAGTTAGACAGTAAACAAGCTAGATTAAACAAATAATCAAAACCTGGGCTGCGATTCTTAGACATCTTCTACGATGACATATAATTAAGATATCGTAACACGTACGAGACATGTGCCAGATTCTGTGTGCTTAAGTAGAAGCAGAGAAGGGGGAACTTTACCTACACAAACTGACACTACTGCCAGCATACGAAATTATGACATTTCTAAGCATTTGTTCACTAGAGAAAATAAAGAATAAGAAGTATTCTTGCCCCAAGATAGCACTGGAGAATTGATAGAAAAAGGGTAAGAGTTGGGTTTTACGGCACAGTGGAGAAAAAATCTTTGTGAATGTTGGTGGTTTGATGGGGAACAAGATGCTGAAGGGAGGAGAATATGTTGTTCAGCTGAAGAGAGGCCTAACCTTCTATTTTGTACTTGTGAAAGAGCCTTTTCAATTTCATGATCACAGGATAAATACGTGAATACATGTCTGAACACTTGCACTTTCAGCTACCTGTTTGCTAATGGCCATAGCCTGAGAAAGCAGGCTGGTGCCTGAGACTGAATTGTGAGTGTAAAGCATTAATGTTTCAAATGTCCCAACAGTTGAAAATCACAGTGGAAAAATATTTTGGTGATAATGCAGTTTACAAAGCCCAATATCAGAGTGCATTCCCCAGTTCAAAAGAAGTGCAATAAAATCAGCAAGACATATAAACTTCTAAATAAACACCTCCAAAGCCTAACTTGAAAACAAAGTGTTTGGGAGTCTGTGAAGTAGATTTGTCTTCAAGGAAGGCTATGATGAGCCCTAAGTACAGATAATGGCTTCATCTCTCTGTATATTTTTGAGTCAACGGTAAAAGCAAGACTAAGGCTTCTTAGGAATAAAGATTTGTGGTCTTACTTTAGCTGCTTCATGCATCACTAACCAGTGTAAGAGCATATATTGCTTCCTGAGGATTTCTCCTTTCAAGACTACTTTGATGCAAACTGCCAATTTAGTACTTCATATAGAAAGTTTGATCTAGAAAGAATCATGAAACATGGGTCTTCTTTTTAAGTTTGGAACCACAGTGTATAGTCTGTATGTATTCTATAAAACCAAGGACTGGCAGAATTGCTAAGTTTCTGTAGTGTCAGTGGACAGTCTTGAAGTTCCCTGCTGAAGATCTGGTGTGGCAGCAGTTGGTAAGTGTCCAAGGCTGTTACTCCCTGGTCTTCCCTTGTCCCACCCAGACTGCTGATGGTTTTCCAGCATCAGAGATGCCTTTGGTAGGCTATCTATCATCCAGTTTTAGATGTTCACATCTGAATTTGTCACCTCCAGGTCTCTTCATTTCCAGTGAAGAAAAATTAGTGTAGTTCTAGATAACTGCATTTTAGATATGTCCTTTAGTAAGAAACCATTTGTTTCCATTGACTTTACAGGGTGTTCAGATCACCAGCTGAGGTACAGACTTTGAGAACATAGACTTTTGGCAAGGTACATCTCGCTCGGTTTTTCTGTATGAATTGTCAATCACAGAACCATCTGCAACTTCAGTTACCCAAAAATAAGAAAATGATATGTCATTTTTCATTTTCTTCAATGCAGGTCACCCATATGTTCACTCTTTGGCAGTTATTTCACTTCCTAGCATTGCTTGCCATGCAACTGTTAAATTGAACCTAGTCCTTTTCTCTTCACTGACCTTCTAGCAATTAACTGGCTCTCTTTATTACACCCTATTTTAATGTCAACAGTTTTATGCTAGAGTTCAATCACTTGGAGACTCGAATGACTTCACTGGAGACTAAGAATGAAAAAAAAGTCCCTTTAGTATATTTAGATTAGAATTATAGTAGATAATTAACTTTAAAACACATTTGTATAAGTGAGATTTACTGAGTGCAACCAAACCAAACATAATTGAAGTTATTCCTTTCATTGCTTGAACTGTGTTTTTACTTTCTGTGTTCTCTAAGATATGCCACTGATTTTCATAAGATAACTTTTTAGCTTTTATTTCCAGGACAGGCCAACAAAAATAAAAAGTCATGGATTCTGAGGGTCTCTCAGTTTCTGAAGATTCTCCATGTACTCCCATGTCTTTAAGAAATACCTGGTTTCACTTTGAGAATCAGAGCTTAACACACAAACTGTCTTTGGGAGTGTAGAGAGAAATGGAAAAAGTAGAATGGAGGTTAAGAATTACCCTATTTTGAATAAGATTCCTTTCTCAGTACTGGATATCAGCCACTTCTGGCTGCTCAAAGGAATCACAAACTTTTTGTTACCACAAGGCTTCAGATAAATAAAATGCAAAGATCCTTCTCACTTATTTTGATGTCTTTAAATAAATATAGTGAAAATCATGCACAAGCACAGTGTTCCCTGTAATTAATCTAGTATCCTTGCATGCTTTTGTGGTTTTTTCTGGTATTTGTTGGACATAGATGGAATGAGGGGAATCTTTATAATTTCTTCATGGAGTTTGTCTGGAATCAAAGCACCCAAAGAGAAGTGCATAAAAACAAAACAAACAAAAAACATCTAACAAACTTCTTGCGGACCAACAGTATATTACACCATCTCTAGTACTGGCTTTCACCTTCTCCTCAAGAGAACATTAACTTAATTCTAGCTATATTCTAGTATACTCCATGTCATCCACTCATGCCATCGTTTTCTCCCGTTGAACTCTGTTTTGCATCCAGCAGGAGCTCTGTGAAAAAAAAAAAAGACTGATAAATCAGGACCATAAAAACCATTTTAGGATTTGGGAAATATCTCTTCTTCTGAGATGTCCATCTCAGTTCCTGTCCACAAACATTTATTTGGGCTTAAGTTGTGTTTTTCTTTCCCCTTGGACAAATGACACTGTCCAGGTAACACTGGCAGCGGCATTTTATAGGTATAGCCAGGGGTGATATTTAATGCAGAGGTAATGTCTTGAGGACATGAAGAATACCTCTTGGTCTTGTTGGAAGTTCAGTTAATTGATCACCTGTGTAGCAGTTTTCATTGCTGACCTTCAGAAAGAAGTAGGCTTTCCTAAATTCACAGATTAACAGCATAAACCTTTTGGTGAGTTTGTTTGTGGTCTTGGCTCGGCAAACAATGTCAATGTTGATACAAATTTATGTTGATGCTTCCTTTTATTACTAAGCCATAGTACATTCACAAAACTAACTTCGTTATAAAAATCGAGCATGAAATTATATATGTGTACTTCCACCACTGGCAAGAGATAGAATATTGTCCCTTGTGCCTGAACAATGCCAGTGTGGCTTTTTGTAACTCTATGCCAGCCACAGAAAGAAACCATTTGGTTTTAGGACAAACCCACCACAAGCCATTTTCTTTTGAAATCATATGTACCATCTCACTGAGAGCTGTACATTCTATCATCCAATAAACATTTCAACAAACAGAAATATGCACCCTCCCTTCAAAAATGTTTAAAGTGGTTATTAAAATGCACAGAAAGCTGCAAAACAGATGTTCTAGACTTTTACAATAAAATATATTTTGGGAGAGATAAGATAAAACATAACATAATTAGTTTTCTTTATGGTAGTTTTGGGTTGGTTTTTTTTAAGAGACGAACTGAGCTGAGATATAGATCTTGTTTAATAATTTAGAATTTTTTTATCATGTTCATTTCTGCATTTGAAACATTTAAAGGTTATTTTTATATAAATTTTTATTTGTCTAAGTAAATGCACGTAAGTTCTCTACCAACAGGGGCTCATGCCCATGTTGATCAACTGGCAAGTTGTTTTTCTGGTGTGAAAAAACAGTTAAGCATGTTAAAATATATATCCTAATGTGGCAAAGCAAACATTTAAAGCTCTATGCTTTAATGTGAACACCAAACAAAATATTCATTGAACACTAAGACTTGAAAAAGAAAGCAGCAGTGAGATGCCAACACTGTCTCTTGTTTCTCATAACATCAATTAAAACAGCAGGGTTGTGTGGAGGGGGGAAAAAAAAGCACAGAAAAAAAAGGTTACCAGTAGGTAGGCAGGGTAGGACTGTCACTCTTGGTGACTCCAAAAACCTTAAATGATGAGAATTTAATTAGTGTGATTTGTGTTGCACACAGGTATGTGAGTAGCTTGTTAGCCACAGTAATTAACGGGGCTGGAGAGCTGGTTAGTTTGTGGCAGACAGCAGTGTGAGGCAGCAGCAGCCGCAATGGGGAGCAGCAGCAGGAGCACAGCCCTCGCTGCACCTTGGGGCCAGCACTCGGACAGGTGGGCTGCAAACTCCACACCTGCCCTCCCTTCCCCTCCCATAAATCTGCCCCTGGGGGAAACCTGGCCAAGGCAGCCCTTGCATAGAAAGAGTTATCTGTGATTTCTGTGATCAACTGCATGATTAGGCTGGATGTCATTGAAGGTGGTGATTATCTAACGGGGACACTGTGATCTCTGTTGCAAAGAAACTCTGCTGGGGAGGAAAAACTTGCAGAAGACATCAATATGCATTTATACAAAACACCTCGGGGCATCTTTGCAACCAACAGACTATAAATTAAAAGAGCTTTTTCTCTGTTAAGCCAGTGAAGGAGACGTCTTTGCATTAGATTTATGTCAGAAAGTGAATCTTAGTGTTAGCGGTTTTCTTTCAGCTAATGCATTTAGCCGCACTAAGGTATGAATTTAATCACTGAGCTATTCGGGAGGCATCAAGAATAGACATTAAATAGGATTATGCAACAGCCGTCTGTACTTGCTAATTAAAATGTGGAAAACAGCCAGTATCAAATTATTTTGTTTAGACAATTCATGGCTGGGTTAGGTAGTTCAGCATGTATGCAGTGGTTTCACTCTTTGGTAAGACTTTTACGATTTCACGATGACCTGTATCACTCTATTATACAGACTAGAGTCTGTATAATAGAGTCTGTACGGCCAATGTCATTGTGCCCAAAAAGAAACTTTAAACTTTTGTACTGAAGTAGGATTTTTAATAAATAGTTGTCATTTTATTTGTGTAGTTTGGAAAATATATTGAACATAATTTATAGAGCCTGCACACTATAAAGTCTGTTCACCAGTAGTTTCAGCTACCAATTTCACCTACATTTCAACTAAATTATAGTCAATTCTTGCTTTTAGAAGACTATTCTTTGGTTAAAAAAAAAAAAAAAAGAGCAATGACTTTGCTTTTAAATGGACTCACATGAATCCTAGAGAATGTGCTTTCTAATGGTCCCTTATTCCAACAAAATTTACTTTTACAAGACTGAGTTGTAGTCACAAGTTGCACCGATGTGCTTTGCATGTATCCAGCAAGCAAAATACAGAAAAACATTCATTTGATCCTGCAGCCTGTTCTCTGTGACCCACCAGCTTGCCCCAGGGAGGGAACTGTAAACTGGATGAGTTGCTCTGGCAGTCTGTGTCCTGTAACTCTTTCCCAGTGCCTCAGTGCACACCCCTGCTGCCATGACAACATGAGCAAAAGTTCATCCCTTGCACACACATGCAGCCCCTGTTAAATATCACATATATGTGGGAATGCAAAAGACTACGGGGACCACCTTCCTTTATGCTTTTTATTGCACATTCTCCCACCTCTTGAAGTGACTGGAGCTGTATCCTTTGTTGTAGGGTTCTCACTCAATAGTCACGAATCTCAGTGCTTTAGATGAAGGAACTCACTGCCATACGCACCATGACTCTTTGCCAGTGCATCTGAAAAGAAAGCTGAACACAGGGATTGGGTAGTGTGCCCCTCAATCTACCCCTGTCATGGAGCTAGGCCACATCTGAGCTGTCTTGCCAAAGCAAAGGGGTAGGAAAGCACACCTACATTCTTCAATGTGACACAGCTCACGTGGCCCACTGTAGCCAAAATTTTGGGCACTCCTTTATTAGTGCCTAAAAGTTCAGTATGTGCCATCTCTCCATTTTGTCAGTTAAGTGAAACCCCAAAGGAACGCTAGTGCAAGCGCACATGAGACCGTAGGCAGGGTTATGTTGACCACTGTAGTTGCTTCAGTGACCAGTGTAGGAGGTCTGGCCCATCTGTTCTTCACACAGTTGTTTTGTTTGGTCCCAAGTTCCTTATTCCTCTAAAGAAACTATCCATTGCCATAAGTTTTCTTCTCAAGCATGCCACCCTTTGTTAAGCTCAGAATTCAATCAAGATAAGTAGGTTTGTGTGTTCATTAGAAACACCACTGAAATGATCAGCACAGGACCCAAGCTTTGAAAATCACATTTATATTGTCACCAATATGGTTTAAAGTCAATGCCTGCTTTAGATGAAGAGAACTTCTGCCCTATGAGACTTTCATCTGCACTTCCCTTGCACTACCATGCACAGATGGTTTTGCATCCTTCCTTTTGATAGTTAAAAGTGTTAAAAACTTTTTAAACTAAATCTTGAATTTCACTTCATTGTTTTGTGGCAAAGTCAATTCAGTGACAAAATTGTAGCCCCTGCAAAGGAGTAAAAGGAAGCTGGGAGTTCTTCAAACTTATGAGTTAGGAGAAAAGATGGATTGAATAACTCTTCTGACAAAACAATCTGGGTTTTAAGCAACATAGATTCAAAAGGGAATCTTAAAATCAATGAGCGGAATGCTTTAGGAACTTCCCCAACCACTATTTTCCTCCTTGCATGAAAATGACTCATTAAAAGGACACATCAAATTGCTTTCCATGTCTGTGAAAGCGAGCACCAACACAATTGGAGAATTTGCTAAACTGTTACATTGAATGTGATATATAACAAGAGGGTTAGGAAGCTGCTGCATTAACATGTGGGAGATGATAAGAGAAAAACACAAATGTCGATGTAAGAATAGGCAGGAAATTTCAACTTGCAATTATGCTTTAGTTTTTCTTAACAGTCGTTGCAGTTTGTAAAACAGAAAGAAGCCTAGTTTTGTAGTTCATGCTCCCCATTTTCAATATAATTTTAATGTAAGTATACAAAATGTTTGGTTTCATGCTTTGGGTTTGTTTAGGTTTTGTTGTAGTATTTTTGCCCTCCATCCTACACAGTGCACTCAGGACATTCATCTGTCTCAGCTGGAAACAGAACAATATTTTTAGGCCCACATATAGACACAAAGTGAGACTTGATGTTTATATTTAGTGATTATAGACTGCTAAATATAGAGATTTCATAGCAAGGAAGTCTTTTAAATGAAGTGTCATATTACTCACAGAAAATAACTTCTACCCGTCCTTCTGTAGGCAAACCCCTAACAGGGCCAGTGTCAGAAAACTGGGGTGGAAAATGAAGAAAAAACAAAATCTGCCTTTCTCTCCCAAAATCACAAAATCTCTCCCAAAGTCCCAAAAGGACAATGCTGGGGGATTTTTTGGCTGAAAAAGGGAGTTGCACTGTGCTTGGATTTGGGGCATGGGCAGGAGCATGGCAAGCACATCCAAGAATGCCATTACTTGATAGTCAAAAGCTATCAGAGAATGCACATCAAGCTGCACACATGATGCGTCTCTGTCCTTCAAAAACTGCTATCTAAATCATCTAGCTGAGGATAAAGCTGAGGTTTCACTTTCCCAAGCCAAAAACTTGTTTTCTGCAGAATTCATATAAAATACAGCACAATTTCTTTGAAAAAGCTGCAAAGTATTCATATCACTCCACAGACTAAGAGGATGAACCTCCTCTGGAGTCTTGCCCCACAGACTGTAGAAGGACAACTCCAGTCCTTCTTCTCACTGCTAGTCTACTTGGCAACTTTTGTTTCAGGCTTCTGGTCAGTGAAATGGGAGTGAGGTCACAAGGACCTGGAGACAAATGGAATCAATAGGAAATCCTGGAAGGATGTCACCCCTTGAAAGTATTGAAAGAGTGTATTTATGGACATGATTTCACACTCCATTAGGAAGATGTAAACCTTGTGAAACTCAGGGCAGTTGTTCCTTATTAATATGTCTTGCTGAAAGCAGCAGCTGAATCAATGTTTTAGCAGAAAAGGCTGTTCATCCTGATAATTAAGAAGACTCGAACAGTTAACCTATCAATAAAAGCTGTGCCAGTCAATTCAATAGAAGATCTCATTTTCATAAGAAATTCGGGTGGAATACACTGCATGCTATTCTGTTCCAGAAAAGAATCTAGTAATACTGCATTAAAAATTCATATCTCTTGAAGCAAATATTTCATTAATTTGACCTATCTGACCACGTTTGTGATAATATTTTTTATGACACAATAATACCAGTGCATTTAACTGCTTGCCAAGGGAGACTTGTTACTATCAGGATGCATCCTGAATGCATTCAGCTAGTTCAGCTCAAAGGAAACAATGGAGCTTATAGACATGGTCGGCTACCATTCAAGCTGGCAAGGTTCCCATTACAAATATTCCTTCTTTTGAATATCTCTTGCCATCCAAGTCCTACATCATGCGTATAATTTGAACATTCTACTTAATGAATGACAAATGAAGAGCAATGTCTGCAAGAGAGTTTCAGGGGAGTTGTGGGTAGGATCCTGTGCTATGCTGAGTGAACATCTTCAGAGCAGGCAGTCAGAGTAGAGGCCCTGATCCAGAGGTTCTTGGTGGGAATATGACCAAAGAAAGTTTTGAATCTAGCCCAGAGAGGGCACAACACCTCTCCAGAGGTGTTTAGCTGCCAGCAGGATAAACTAGCTGTATATATACAGCTAAGTGTATATAAAACTAGAGGACTTTATGCAGTTTTTGACATTTAAGGTTAGTACTGTAGAGCTTGACAAGAGAAGCTTTGTCTGACTAAAGAGCATGGCATGGCACCCTAAATTACCAAAAATAAAATATGTATTGTTATATATTGCTACTATATGTTTTCTACAGTTTGTATATGAGAAAGTATGATTAAAAGTCGATGAGAGACTGTTTATAAATTTTGATTGCTTCATAATTTTAACTCTGAGCAACATTTTTATCATAATTATAGGCTTTCTTAAAGCATTTATGCAGATTGTTTTATTCAAAAGGGGTTTATTCCATATAAACTCCACTCTTTTATCTCTCCATAAAATCAGTGTGTGAATTCCCAGCAACCACAACTCCACTAGACAGTCATCACATTAGCAGCCGAGATATTTTCAAACAAGACAATATTCCTCAGATTTTTCTAAACATTATCTCCTGCTTTCCCAGCCAGTGAGTGTCATGGTGGTAAATAATAATGATAATCCTGAGTACATTAGTTGCCTCTTTATGTCTCTTTAAAAGTATTAGCAAGTTTGTTCTCATAATTTCTCTGTGATGTTCCTGTGTGCCATAGTAGCCAGTGTATCTATGGTTCAGGGGAGGCTTGGGGAGATTAAGCCGGGTATCTCACATCTTCAGCTCAAGGATATTTAAGTCCAGGGATTTAGATGCAGAGCTAATGTTCATTTCAGTAACAATTTTGTGTCTAAATATCCTGGAGCCCTACAAATCCTGAAATCCAAAGGACTTACTAGGGACCTCAGGCTGTTTCTTAATCGTTAATAGCCAGTTGATTGCACTGTTTCAATGCATGTGAACAGCTTTTGATAGCTGAAGCAGGGTATGAGTCCATGACTCCCAGTTCAGATTGGCTCATGTCCATATTGCCTGTGAGGAGAGGGCTCCGGAGAAAACCATCCTCTCTCCTTCCTCTAGGTTTTCTCGCAAAGGATATGAGATGTCCATCCCAGCCAAAAGCCCAGGGTTTCTGCAGTGCCAACAATCAGAGCATCAGGACACTCTGGTGAAGCGTAAGGCAGCAAACTGACAGCACGGCTGGATCTAATGTAACAGAAAAGCAATCTAACCCCCGGGTGACCCAGGGGCAGTCCCAGTAAAACAGCAAAAGTGAATCATCTTCACTGGAAGAGGAGCTGAAAGGTTTGACTAGTTTCATAGCAGTCACTGTCTCAGCAAGATATGCCTCATTGTGATCTACTCATCCCAATGATTTGAGAAGAAACTTCGCCAGCACTGGAACATCTACAGAGTAAACAGAAGAAAATATATACCCTCTTTTTGCATATACTGCTGGGGCATCAAATGGAAAATATACTGTCACCTCCCCCAGGAAATACAAATACATGATGTTAAATGTATACAAAATACGTGCAACCATTTCTGCCATTGCCGTAAAAATCTGATCTTTTAGTACATGTGCTTGGATACTCAGAAAGAAACTGATTTCTCAAAGCTGTAACATGTTCTGATGGGTTCATGACAGTCTCTAAACACTTCATTCTTCAGTGAGGAGTCTTAGGTTGCCTCAGTCTCTTTGAAGCTAAGCCCGATGCTAAGCCATGCTCTGTTTTAAAGCAATACCTTCAACTTTGATGATGTCACCAAACAACTGGATTGCACTGCAATGGCATAACCTAATCTTCACCCCGTACTTTCTACTCATAAGCCACTTGAAAAACTGCTTTGCACTTTGGTCTTGGAATGTATATTCTGCACTTGGATGGTGTGGTTTGGACTTCAGATTTTCCTACTGAAAGGGGAAAAATATCTAAGACCTAAACACCCCCATCGCCCTCCCCCCCCCCCCCCCCCCCCGAAAAAACAATTCCATTACTGTCTACTGCTCCAAAATTAAATGAGAGAATCAACATAAACAAACAATTAGACTTCCCCTGTTGATTTTTATAGCTTGCATGTTACAGAAGTCATAGCTTCCCTCTGATTTCACTCCAGTGTGAATCTGGCATCATTCCACAGCAATCACAAGAACCAAGCCCATGGGAGACACGATTTTGGTGAACTTTGTTTTTCCTGTCTACAGCACAAACCCCATTTAATCCTTAAACACTAAAATCGGAATCATCTTTGTTTACATTGCCAATGTAATTTTATTAATTTCCCATCTCTATCATTTGAACTTGTTAGACGATATTTCCACCTTGAAAACATGCTAATATTAACATTTGAAGTATGGGAATAAACACAAGTTGAGTGCCTGGGTTTCTCATATGACACTGCAGTTGGAGAGGGTGCCGATCTGTGTTTCAGAGCAATTGTAGGACAAGGCAGGTTGTCACTGGACTTAATTTCAAGACTTGATAAAACTGCTGCATTTAGGAAAAAATATTTAGCTATGTCAACTATATTTTGACTTCGGAGGCTTCCAACTGTCTCATGGCAGAATGCTGAAAAAGAAACAGCTGTGTCTATGATGGAAAGCAATCAAATACTCATACAAGTATATTGGTAAAACCAGCAAACATTAGAGGTAACAATGTCCATTTTTAAGTAGCAAGAGATTTTTAGTATCTGTTGGGGATGTCAATAATTTTTTTTTTCCAGATTTGTTGGTCACTTACTTGTTTGAAAACAAGGATCACGTTCTACCATAGCCATTCTTTGCAGGCAAATGGGCTGGATAACAGCTACAGGCATTTTTCTGCATGAGGAAATTGAATAAAGACAGTCCAGGCTCCTCTCTAGAGCCAGGGACCAGCCGCAGAGCCAGCCGCGCTGCCCGTCAAAGTTGCAGCTACCATTGATTTAAAATAACTCAGCGGCAATTATTCCAGAATAAAACCTGATTTCTTCTTTGATGATGTTATCCGATGCTAGGCTGTAGTTGGTGTTGTCAAGGCACGGAAGGGACCATATCTCGGGGCTAGTGCTTGGGACCCGAGGAGTTCCCAGTACCCTCGGCGTGGAGCACTCCAGGCCAACCGCTGGGGGTTTTTTAACTTATTTTTTTTTAAATCTGAGGTTTCTGAAGCGGCAAATTTCTGGTCAGACCCGGCAGCAGAGCGTCTACTGTACTGACTCAAGAGCCCTGGTAAGGGCTGGGGAAGGCTCAGACTCCCTCTCCGACAGCCCGGGGGTGCGATCTGCAGCCCCGCAGTTGCGGCCGGGGGCCTCTGCCCGTCTCCCACAGAGCGGGGGCAGCTCCCTCCAGGCGCGGGGCTGCGGACATCCCCTTCTCCCCGTGCTTCCCGAACACCTGGGGCAGGATTAGCCAGTCTCAGGCATTCATTGCCGTTCTGCAAACTAAGTGTCGAAAGCCCCCGCAAAGCAACAAACAAAAACCTGCAAAGAGGAAAACGCTGTAATCAAGCAGCAGAGCTTTGGGGATTTGGAGACGAGAGCGGAGAGAGTTCGGATCAAATGGGATTTAAATGTAAACAGCAGTCACTGCATATGATCAATAATCACACCGTGTGCATTCCTCTACTCATTTAACGTCAGCTAGGACAGTGCAAATATTGCAAGTGAGTACTCGACAAGGAAATCAGCTGAACATGTGTTTAAACTATGGTTAATTATTAATATGAACAATTCTTTTCGATTAAATGTTTCGTTTAATGCCCTCATATCGACCTGTCTAGGAAGCTACATGTCTAGCTTCCAAAACGATAATGTGGGTGCAGACTTATTCTGGGGAATTTGATATAATACATACAATATCATTCGTGCAATGAATTATCAACTTTACTCTTCTTGCTTCGTTCTAACCAGCTGAGGCAACGATCAATTTTTGTGTAAATACTTAAAATATTTTTTAGATGTTCAAAGGAAATTTGTCAGGAAGGTCCCTCAAAGTACAGGGGAAAACCACATCTCGGCAAAGATACGAGTCTTGGAAATTTGAGTTCAAAAGGAAAAGCAGCTCATGTTTTGAATGGTAACTTCCGAAGAAATTAAATGTGACTAATATTTTCCTGCTACTGCTCAAAATCTCTTGTGATGTCCTAGGCGGGCGGGCTTCACCCTTTGCGGTGGGTCCGGCCACCTCTTTGCACGGTCTCTCGTTCATCCTACGGAGTTTGTGCTCCTGCAGCTGCCTGCTCGCTGCATCTGCCGTCTTTCCTTCCCCTGCCGCCTCCTCCTAAATCAAATCCCTCGGGTCCCGCTGTAGAAAACAGTCCCCGAAACCTCGGAACCTGCAAAGTCTTTCTTTTCCTTCCTTCCTTCCTTCCTTCCTTCCTTCCTTCCTTCCTTCCTTCTTCCTCTTCAGATTTGGAAGAGCATCGACAAGTTGAATGAATTAAGAGCCTTGGTTTCTCCGTACATACGGCAATCAGACCCTTTCAACAAGCCATTATATTTGTCCTTAATTTCGACTTTCCCAAGCGCTGCTCTCATATTCCACTGTTTGAAATGTATGAAGATTTAGCATAATTTGGAGGTCAGATTTCTAAATAAGCCTACTTTAAATAACAAGCCCACACGGGAGATTGTCAGTATCTTTATTTTGTATACAGTTTACACACTGGCATCGCTTTTTAAAACCCTATATGTGGGTTAAAACTCAATTTTACAATCCCCATTTATACGAGATGTAGGTTTGACATCTGTTTGCCAGAGTGTTTTGCACTTAGCCTAACACCCACTATTAAATGACAAAATTGTGGCAGGCTGTCAAAGCCAGCTGACTGACAGCTGCTCTACTTTACAAAAAAGCCCCATTCAAATATTTGCAGGGTTGAAGCTTTCTGTAACGCTGTCGCCATTCTCCCCGTTATTTAGCATGTAAAATATAAGTCAAAGTTTTAAAGCTGCTTTCCAAAATGTTGCCATTTTTCCATATAAAAAGAGCGAGCGGTGGTTGCTGGCGGGGATCCAGCGCCGAACGCATTGGGTGGATATTTCGCTGGGTCCCCGCGTTCCCCCTATCTGCACAAACCCGATAAAACTGTCATTTAGCAGCGTTTCTTAATATTGCAGCTAATTAGAGCCGGCGTGTTATTGAAGTGAGAGCAAAAATCCACTTAAAAGAGAGGGGAGGGAGGGGGGTGGAAAAAGAAGGGGGGGAATTTTCCGTGCTGGCAGAGG
>VZRV01001006.1:493691-562809 GCA_013398115.1 Falcunculus frontatus | reverse complement strand
GGGCGCCTCGGCTGCCGGTCCGCGCCCCGCGGGGAACCGGCGCCGCCGCTTCGCCGTGCCGCGCACACCCCGCGCACACCCCACGCACACAGACACTGCACAGGGCGGGGAGACGACACACGCTATCTGCCTTTTTTTGGTGGGGTGGGGTGGTGGAGAGTGAAGCAAACGGTCCCTCCACCCCACGGCATTTTGGCTCCTCCTCTTCCAGAAAACTCAGCAACCCAAAGAGAGAGGATGCTGGGTGGTTCGGCGCTACCCCACGACCAGCGCCGAGCACCTCTGTGCACATCGTCCAAACCGAAGGGGATCTGAAGCCAAATGGCTTGTCCCGATTCGGAGACATCCCTTGTAAAAGTGCAGGGTGAAGCCTCAGGCACCTGCTGCCACGCGTGGCCCCATTCTGCGAAACGCAGTGCAGTCTCACCCCGCTGCCCTTCCGTCTCCCCAGGGCCACGGGACTCATGCAGCTCCGCAGAGGGCTGGCGCCCGGGACAGCCAGGCTGGGACCGGAGGGTACTGGTCAAGACTAAGCGACTCTCCCTCGGTTCGTGCTGAGGTTAGGGATGGATGCTGCTTTCCGTGGGGAAACTGAAGCCTGGAGCAAGTGGTTTCACATGGCCCAGGCGGAGAGGAGTCAGACAAGCTTGGCTAAAAAGTCACTTCTGAAGGGGCGAAAGAGAGAGAGAGGAGACAAAACAGAAAACGTGGCAGGACAGGGTCATGCAGAGCTCCGAGCCGGGGGGCTGGTGTGAACGGAGTGGCTGCTGAGAGGGGCGTGGGGGAGCGGTGGGAGACAACTCCTGCTGCCCGGGTAGTAGGAAGGATAACAGATTGTGGGTGCGGAGCGGGCAGGGCCTTGCCTGCCTGCTTCCCTGCCTGCTTGCCTGCTGGCTCCAGCCCCGTCGTGCCTCTGCTTAATAATGTTAGAAAAAGCTGGAACACAAGGACGGCCCCGAGGAGCAGGACAGCTGGCAGAGGAGCTGGGGAACCTGGTGTGCAGGTACAGATGTAACGGGAGGCTTACTTCAGAGGCTGAAGCGAAAGCCCATTGACTTCTACATGCAGTGAACCATTCTACTGTTGGAGGAAACTTTGCGAATGTAAGGATTAACGAACTAAATTTCAGAGGATTTTGAGGATCTTTGATGTAACAGCAGTGTGACATATGGGGCCCACTCCTGTGGCTGTATGACCAAAATGGTAAGGGATGCTAGCAGGAAACCTGGAAGTCCTTCCCAGTCTTTATGCCTAAAACCAGGACACGCCTGGAGATGACTTTGTAGGATAGGCTAGAAGTTAGTAGGAGCAGACTGAGCTGAACCACACGGCTGTACGTGCCGTCAAAAAGTCTGGAAGTTCCAAAGTGAAAACCCCATCCCTTAACGGGGTTGTCTTGAGTAAGGGGCAACCGCCAAGGTAAAGGACACTGGTCCCTGGCTTTGGGGTGGAAGCAGTGGTGCCTCGTGACAAAGAACACACACCCCACCCCCAATTTACAAAGCCTTGGGATGCCCCGTGCAGTTTCATGCCTATCTTTCCTGGATGGTGTAATTCTCTGAAGGGAGGAGCCTTCAGAAAGGTCTCATTTCAAGAAAGTCATTCAAATGCTTTAGCACGGCCTGTCAGGACGGGTTTGGGGGTAATATGCTTCATGGTCGGTAAAATCCCATTGTCCACGCTTTCAGCCCGGACACCTCTCATTGATTTGGAGAAGACGTGTGCCACGGTTAGCTGCGGCTCTCAGATAGAGGGACTATCCCTCAGAAACCTTAAAAAAAAAAAAAATGAAGGACAATGAAACTGAGGAGAAGCAGGAGAGCATCTGTCAGTAGTCAAACAATTGGGCAAGTGCTAGAGGGTGAGCTGAGATCCGAGTGGGAAAACGCGTCTTTAGCCCGGGGCAGACCAGCGTGGGCTGAGGAAGTGCGACCGACACGGGGGGGAAGGACCGGAGTCTGCAAAATGTGCATTTAGGAAAAGAATAGCTTTCACCGGGAGGAGGTGAAATATAGTTTACCAAGGCGTAAAACTCCATAGCAACTAGGAACTAGTGGTGAACAAAGGCATCATACATCCATGGAGGGGTGTGAAGTTGTGGGAGGGGTGCAGGGTGAGTAGGGAGACGTTTATTTCCTCTTCAAAAATTGTCTCGCACAGATTTCAGAAGGGTTTGGGTTTGTTGGACTTTTTTATCTCTCCAATGCCGAAAAAGTCTATAGGAAGATTGTCTTGCTAAAACCACTGGAGAGTGGATGGTTCAATCCTAATCAGATTAGAAGAATGAATGGCTGTTCAGGTTTGGAGCTACAAACACAAGTAGCCCAAGGCCAGGAAAGACTTAAACCCCCAAGCACAGGAGTTCAAAACGAAGTATCGACACGAAAACACAATTCCCACCAGATGAGGAAAGCTCTGAAACCATCTACGGTTCTTCCGACTTATGTACGCCTCAGTCATGGTCTTTCCTTCTTTCCTTGCACACAGGGTATCTATCTTTTGAAAAAATCTTGAGTAATTCCTTGTTCAAGTGATCAGATTAACGTTCCGTATTACCTTTTATTTTACCTATGGGTAGCAGAAGAGGGAAAGAGGTTTTGCTCTTATGAAGGATTTGTTTGGTTTGGTTTTTTTTTTTTTTTTTTTAATTATCTGTGCCTTCGTGCGTTATCGGTCTTACCTTCCCCTAAATTGCTTTTCAGTCACAGGGCAGGTGCAAGCGTCATCGCCCCTCTCCTCCCCGAAGTTAGAATGTAGGAAATAATATAAACCCCAAGATGCTGTGCAATCGAGTCACTGTGAACATGTGCATTTTCTACCTTGAAGGACCGTAAAAAAAGAAAACTAAATGGGAAACGTCTTTTAAAATACAAAGCTGCAGGTGAGCTCAAGCCTGCATGTTTCAGGACAGAGTATGAATAAAGGAAGTGTGGAGTTTAGCCTAAAAAACTTCTCAGCAGTGTTTTGAACAGCCATAAGAGTGAAGAGGAGGGATACGGGCATGCAGTGCGTTTTGAAAACTGGGAATTTTGTGCTCTCGTGTCACTTCATTATTTATGTGTCTTATGGAACATTCGAGAACGAAGTAATGAGAGTAGAATATGCATTTCTCCCTCCAAAAGCACTTCTTCCGTTCATGTTCCTCTCAGTTTCTAACTTTCTAGCAAGGCCGAGGAAGTTTCTGCTATGCCTCCAACCAAAATGTCCATTTAGCCTACTAAGTTTGGGTCACAACACAGGAATAAATTGTCTCCTAATCGTTTTGTTTTGACTAAACAGCTGCAGAGAAAAGTTCTGCCTGATTTTCCCGAATATAGCAACATATCAGTTTTAGGAGTCACAGACCAAAGCTGACTAGATTAGTGGGACAAGCTGATCATAATGACTGTGCCATATATCCACATATTTAAGATAAGGAAAGCAACGAAATGGCATTATTGCAAAAGGCATCCTTGTGTGACCAAATGAGCCCAGTTTTGTACCATTTGGTAGAAGCTTGCTATGTAGCTGTATTATTCAGTGGGTAGTTTCAGATAGATAAACTAAATGTGTCTGTGCGTCTCAGACATGTTTTATGTATTTCATAATGTCTAAACTTGTGTTCTTGTTTTCACTGTTAAGGGTTCCTATTTAGACATCTGTGTTTATCATCTGTCTTAGGACAGCCTTAGACCGTCAATATAAGAAAATACGTTTGAAAGGTAAACTTATTGACATGAAAATGAACAAACTCAGAGTCCGTTGTTTAAAATACGGTCTCTGCTCCTCAGGATATTCTTGTTGATCTCCTTTAACAAGGAGACACATTAAAAAAAGAATCTGTATTAAAAATCAATGTGTAGATACCAACCGCTTCACAAATATATGCAATGACGTCATGTCCTTGGGAACATCCCATCATACTTTCCGGGCGTTTGCTGCAGAATGCAAGTCCCTCTCCATACACACATGGCCGCACATCAGATTCGGATACCGTCGAGCCGAGGTGTCTCGTCGTACCTTCTAGTTTTATTATCACATGCCCATTGCCCACCAGGAAAAGGACTCGCTACAGGCGCGAAAATTGAGTGGAAGTATGGATGCAGAAAATCAGAGCTAAAATTCACAGAGGATCGTGTTTCGCTTTTGTGGTGCAAGACGTAATAATCAAAAAAAAAAAAAGATGAAAGGGCAGAAAAAGTATTACAGAAGCTCCGTTTCTATTCTGTGAAAGAGTTGGGCAACATCTGGAATGGAACTCTTTCCCTCATTGAGCATCATACAGTAAGCGCAGCCACAAAACACTTGAAAGGGAAACTTCGGCATTCCCTCCGCCGGTGCGCACGCCTCGCTTAGCGAGAACACCAGGCTCAGAGGGGTTTCCAGTGTCTCTCTGGAGACGACAAACGGAACTGTGAAATGCTGATTTTAACAAAACTCTCACAGTTTTCGGTGGAAGACGCCCGCCTTTTCCTTACGAACAGGGAGAAAAAGATCTTTCTCACGGAAAGCAGGGGTGGAGGCAGCTGCAGCAGAGCTTCCTGCCGCTCTACCTCCAGCCGAAGGGGCTGCTGATTCAAACCGGACCGGGCTTGAGAGGCCGTTACTTCGAAAATCGATCTGATTAGACAGACTAGTGGCCAAAAGTCATTTACTGAAGCCCAGGACCCGGCTATCCTGTGCATACACACCCCCCTTCCCACCCCCCCGACAGGGCCAAGTAGTTTCTTACAGAAGGCGGTGTGAGCGGCCCCTTCCGCCCCGCTGCGGCACCGCCACCCGGGCGGCACCCGGCTGCTTCCCCGGCGCTTCTGCCGAGCAGGTTTAGGGCTCCCTGCGGGTCCACCCGCATTCCGCTGGGGAGCGGGATTCTGCCCCGCCCGCGGGGGGAGGCGGCCCGCAGCGGGAGTGCTGGGACCGGCGGGGGGGAGCAGGAGGTCGGGTAGTGGCAGCGTGGATGCGAGTGGGGAGCAGCTCCGGAGCCGGGCTGTGGCGTTGCCGAGGAGATAAACGCCTCTTGTCCCCGGAGAGGGGACACGGGACAAAGGTTCACCTGACTTGGGTCAGGGAACCGGCGGCACTGAGGCTGCGAGGGGCTCCACTCTGCGCTTCCCGAGTAGGACAGGTGGGGCTGGCCCTGGTGGATTTTAGCGGTTGAATCGGGCCCCGGGGGTTCCCTGTCCAGAGAGAGCCCGGGGACGTCCCATGGGCCGGCACCGATGCGGCGGGCAGCGCCAGAGCCAGGCCTGTCCCCAGGCTGTCGCGCTCCACATCCTTGCTCCACTCCCTATGCCCTTTATTTTTGTCCCCTAGCGACCAAATGGCAACTCCTATGACCCAAGCTGTAGTCTGTCTGCCTGCCTACCTTCCTTCTCTAACGATATATTTCAGGTCATTTTGAGGGAAGTCAGCTACTTACGGGAATTTGAAAAAGCGTGACTGCCTTTAGAAATATTTTTAGGAAACCTGTGAAAATGTTCAGCTTGGTACTGCTCAATTTTTTCCCCTGCACAAAACACAAAATACGAACAAATTTAAAGGAATACTTTGGAGGGGAAGAGAAATAAATCCACAGTCATTCAGCAGTAAAACAAAAAGTCAGAAAATGTTCTCCTCTTAAACGAGTAGATATGGATTAAATGTCTTTTCTTATATCAAGGAAGAGATATTTTGAAGAGTGTTCCTAATGGAATGGCCTTTGTATTTTCTGCTCCAACAGTGGGGTTCCGTATTTTGCAGAGTATTGCTGTACCACTAACACAGGAAAAATACCATTTGAGAAGCCAGGAGTGTTGACACACAATTTAAGAGTGAATTTCTTAAAGAACAGTTTACCTCCACTTGACAACAGGACGCTAATAGAAACAACATTTAGAATTTTGACACTATACAGAATACTTTCTGAACTTGTAAATAAAAATAAACTCAACGAATATTATTCTCATTTTGGAATCTTTACAATACAATTACTGCAGACTGCTAAGATCACTCCACTGACCCTCAACCATGCTACACAGATACTGCCAAACTGAATTCCCTTATTATTTCTCAGAGCCAACACTTGTTAAAAAGGGGAATGCAGAGTCACTAATTTAAATGTTAGCTTTCTAGAAAAAAAAAAAGAAAATAGAGAGAAAGAGAAAGAGAGGAAAATGGTGGGAAGCCGCCTTTTAAAATTAAATATATTTGAGAAGTCTGTAGGAAAATGGCCCAAGGATGACTAGACTAGTGTTGTCTCTTCTTCAGCCTACAAGTCTTCTGCAGGTTATTTTTCTCCAGTATAAATGTAATTTAATAGCTGAGATGGATATTGTTTCACTTTCAGCTATCTGCTCTATACTCCGGTCTCATTCTACATTAGATGATTACCTTACTGTCCTATATGCACAATTTAAAGGGAATTACCTGTTACTTCAATTATTTGTTTCTTATCAACTGATGTTACACTACAAGGATTTGCATTGAAAGGACACAAAGAAAGAGCAAGTCATGGCACATTGCCAAATAAAAGAGTAATGTTCTGGTGAATTTAGCCCAAATAATTTACTGCTATATAAAAGTGGAAAAGTGGAAGGTGAACCCTTTGACCAATAAATCTCTTCTGCATGTGAAACCCTTATCTTGTCCCCTCCAATATATTCCACACTAGGAAGCCATCATCATTGGCTCTGGTTTGTTATTTGTAAACCTTGATCTTCTGCACTCGGTGTCCTAAATATGGATAATTAGCATCAGTTTATCACGCCTCTGCATATTTTCTCTTCTCTCCAAACATGCATGCTTCTATTGGCTGCCATTCTGTCACAGAAGATTATGGAGACAGATTGCAGAGAATGAATGTGCTAAACGAGATTAGGAAGGAATAGAAATAGCAACTTGGCCAATAAATTCCTCGTGAGAGCCTTATCATACAATTACACGTTGACTTGTTTCACACTCTCCCAGCCTCTTAATCCAACGCCCCCACCAAGAATAAAATTTCACTAATTTCTGAATTACTGCATATCCTCATGACTTGTCACTGAGAATGGTTGGAAGGAGCAACACGGTCGAAAATAGCACATCAAACTTCCAAAAAGAAAAGAAACTTTACAGACAGAAAGAGATGTGGCTTTAAACAATTTGTGGCCACATGTAGAAGTTTTCGTACAGAAGCAGTTTGAAGGGTCAGGACTTCAACATCAAGACATGCTCCTCTGTGCTTTTATTCCCTAACTCTTTACATTGGAGGTTACCCTGTCCTTAGAGGGACTTGAGGATCAGAGTACAGTGCGTTGATGCTGCTAAACTATGCGCCTGCTGAGCAGATGACTCTCCAATGAGCCCCTACAAACTCCTCAGAAAGCAATGGTGAAAACAGCTACTGTTGTCATCAGTTTCTGGGACATTCGTGAAAATTGCGGTAATTGAGAAGACACCAAAAGCATGACAGCAAAGTGAGACAAAATCCTGCTGTACTCACAAGAAATATCTACCAGCTCTGTGAAGTTAGTTTTGTCCCTTCTGTCGCAGTTATTTCAATGTGGACATCAAGAAAAATTATTTCCATGACGTAATTCACAGGCATGGCTAAAACCAGGAGACATCATCTCTGGAAATGTTGGAAGTCTCCATTTTACCCCTTATACTAGCCCAAGAAGAGGGCTTGCAAAAAGTATTAATGTTGTCATAATGTTGTTTTCATTGGTTTGGATACGTGTAGAAGAAGAAGGACATAAATTGAATAAAAAGCCCCAAGACTGGAAGATAAAGCCTTGCTCAGTTGATCTATACTCATAGACTTGATGTCACAGTGCACTCGTCTTACAATTTTAGATTTAAGAACATTTTACAGTGTTTATTACAGTGAAAGGACTTGCTTTAGAAAGGAACATGTTTTTACAACTCAAGTAATTGTTTCCCCCTAATAAATGTGAATCTTCAACCCCATACAGAACTCAGATGAAAAGTATGATGGAGTTGTGCTACGTTTTCTCGAGTTGTTTAGTGTCATTCCTGCCTGTGCAATCAGATGCTGGGAACGTAGGAGTGAATGGATACATGTTGCAAGTGCTAAGGATGTTCAAAATAAAGGGATTCCCTCGAGTGGGAACTTTCCTGCATGCTCTTCCCCATTGTGGAAGTGATCTGGGCTGCAGTGGAGAATCCCCTCTTCCACTGAGCTGGGGACCATGGAGTGGCCACAAACCTTGGGCATGACAAACACATGCAAGTACCCCAGAGCCTTGGCCCTCTTGAGTTATCCTGAAGTGGTTTCAGTGATGGTGGAATTGGTGATTTTTTTTTTTTTTTTTTTTTAACCTGCCCGTTACTTTTCTCTTGCTCTCCCCCAGAGTTTTGTTTGGTACTAAACCCTGCCAGATGGAAAACCAGACTGCAGATGAGAGTCACACTCATCCAGAGTCTTAAAACCACACAGTTGCAGAAAAGATTGAGATGAGAACAGTGTGACCCCGTGGGATAGCAAGACAGCCTGCTACCTGTTTGCTGCCATAAGACCTTCTGCGGTCACATCGAATTTTAATAACTATCCCTTATTTCCTTTTTCTTTTTCTTGTTGTAATCATAGGCTTGCATGCATATTCATACGCACTTATATCTATATGCATACATACACATGCATATATATGTGTGTATATGTATATATATATGTACACACACATCACCCGAATGAATTGGTTAGCATCAGGCAGAGAGGCGTTTGCCATTAATCTGGGAACAAACCGCTAACCTCGGTGACTGGTATTTTAGCTTTTCTTTTCTCGCTTCTCTCAGTGTGGGGAGAGCAGTAAAGCTTGTGTGGACTGATTGTGAGGGGCTCTGCTGGAATTTGGCAGGCCAGGGGCTTGGAGAGAAGCCCCATGCTGACTCCTATTCAGCGGGCCAGTTTTCTGCGAGCTTTGGAAGTTTCACTCAGCCGTGCACTCAATGGCTTCACAAAGCTGATTACAAGCTTCAGCGCATTCCTGAAGGAGCCAAAAGCGACGCAGGTGCAAACGAGCCGAGGGAGCCCCTTATCCCGGTGACAGAATGGGACAAGCTGGGAAAGGCTTGGACCACACAAATCCAAGGCTCACCAGGCAGCAGCAAGCCTGCCTTGGGAACCGGGGATCATTATCCGCTCCATTCAGCGGGGACCCAGCGGTGGCAGCGGCACGTCCCAAGGCTGGGGACGGGCTTTCCGTCCCGGCTGGGCGCAGAGCTGTTTCACCTGGCATCCCCTCTCCGCTCCCCTCGCCGCTGCCTCAGGCAGGAACCTGAGGTGCCCCTGCTCCCCCGAAGTGATTTGTATCCCAGCATCTGTTAGTCTTCAGCCTGCCGCCTAAAGTACCTTGCCGGTTTTTTCCCCATTACCCCATCCCACACGAAAAGCCTCCCTCCTGTTCATTTTCCCTTCCCCAGATAAACACGGTGCTAAGGGTCTGTCTGGAAACCCAGCGCAGAAAACGCACTGATCCGAAATGGCAGGTTTCCTCCCAGCTGAAGTTCTCTAACAAATACCCTATTTTGAAGCCTGCCTTTAATTCCAGAGGGAAGCCAGGCGAGAGTGCACCCTCCTCCCCTCCCAATTACTCGAGCCACCCGATTCCCACAGAAACCTCCTGCAACACAAACGCCTGGTGAATGCTTTCTGACTCGGTGAAAGCAACCCACGGTCCCTGCCCTTCCTGCCGCCCTGGCGAGCGAGGGGGTGGCGAGGAGTCGAGGGGGGCCTTGGTGCCGGAGAGGGTGAAGCGTGATTACTTTTAATTAGGGGTTCTCGGAAGGAGTTCCTCTCGCCTCCGCTCCCTCACCCCCTTTCCTCGCTCTCAGCCCTTCCCCTCCAGCCGAGAGAAGAAGCTGCACTTTACTTCCCTGAAAAATTAATTACGGCCCTTCCCCGCTATCAATTACGGAGGAATCAGCCTTTCCTAGGGAGAGGAGAAATAATCAAAAGGCTTTTCAGTCTTGCTGGGGGGGGGACGACCTCGGACCGCCGAGCACATAATGCTGCAAGGGGACTGCCGCGCTTCTGGCCGCTGGTTTCATATGCAAATAGCGAGCTGCCTCCAAGTTATCATTATGGTTTTATTTTTTTTTTCCTTAATGTTATTATTATGTCGGGGTTTTAATAGCCACATGCTCTACCCTTCTCTTTCAGCGAGGTTTCCTTGGCGATCAGCCACGCCGCTTCTTCCCCGGGCGCGTTGCCCCCGCCCCAGCGCCTGCCCCACGTCCATGTTAATTTCGCCCTATGGAAATGAAAGCGGCCCGGCCGGGCAGCTGATATTAAAGCGATCCCCCGGCCCCGGGGCTCGCCCTCCCCGCTCCTCGCAGCGGCCGTGCCTCCGCAGGAGCGCGGCGTGTCGGTGCCGTGGGCCCCCCCTGCCCCCCGAGCCCGCCGCCCCTTTCATGCCTGTGAGATGCTGGGGAGGCAGCGGTGCGTTTGCTTGTGCGGAGCACACCGCCTGCAAGCGGTTGCCTTGGCAGAAAGGTGCAGCTTTCTGATGTTCTTTTGTCTGATAACTAATTCAAGTTAATGCGATCTTTATGTAAAGCTAACAGCGGATAATTGTCTATTTTCTCGCCAACAATCTCCATCACAATCACTTATCTGGAAACCTGTGGTTGTATTAATCGTTATATTCCCCGAGATAAGCGTCTCTCGAATTATCAGTAAACACTGGAGGGAAATTAAACAAACTCCAGAGCCACTTAAGTTTCCTCTGCAGCTTTTAGCCGCCTTCTCGGGAGGAGGGGGAGTTGGGACGACGACGTCCCTCAAACCTACCTGGGACCGGAGCACAACATGAAAGGGGTGTGTGTGGGGGTGTGTGTGAAACAGTGAAGAAGGGCCTGAAATTTTGGGTAATTTTGAAGAGCCGAGTCCTGCTGAAGGCGCCTTCCCTTCGAGGTGCCCTTATGGCAGACAGACATGCACCTTACGTCCCGCTCGTAGGGCGGCGGTCGGTCTTTAGCGGCCCCTGGGACCTTGTTGGCAATTCTTGTAAATCATGTAATTAAGTGTATTAGTCTCTGCAGGGGAAAGACGAACAGCAAGGAGAGAATACACCCAGAGATTAAGCAGGAGTCGCATGGCTTTAGGTCTGATATACGAGAAGAGAGTTCTGCTGCCTTCCGAGAATCTCCGTATTAGCACAATTATTGGCAATATTTATACTAGAGAGTGATCTGAACCCCAGGAGGGTAACCGAGAGTGCGAGAGAGTGAAACTACTGTGGGAATATGTTCTACTGCTCAGATCCCATCAGTTCCGTTAGGTGTAAAGAAATTATAGCAAATTGTGCTGGAAACCCCTCCAGGGAAAACATACTTGTATGACAAAGATTTTGTCTTTTTGAGATGAAGTCAAAACATCGGTGTCAAATGAAACTCATTTTAGGGGCGCTGCCGTGTGTGTGTGTTTACTCGAGTACCTGGGTGGGGGGGAGCGGGGGGGAAAGAAAAAAAGCAGCTCAAACCATGACATTTCAGCGGTGAATCTGTGCCAGCAGAGAGCTTACAACCTCTTCGGGAAGAGAGAGGCGTCCTCCAGCCTCCCTTCACTGCTAGCCTGGAGCCCGGGCTGAGGCCACCGCTGTCCCGCCCGGCCGCCGCAGGGCTAGCTGAGAGCGCTCTGCGCGCTTCGCCCTTTTAGGAGGGTTTTCCACGTCGAAACTGCTTTATGAACGTTAACTGAGTAATTCTGGCGTTTAGTTACAGAGCGGGCACCAAAGAATTTCAAAACTCGCCTCTATGATGAGCTTTATTTATATTCGATTAAAGTGGTTTTTGGTTTTTTTTTTGCAAGCAAACTTTTATTCACGAAGGTTTCCAATGGCATGACTCGTGTCTTAACCTGAGGAAGCTGAGGTCTAGGATGCAAAAGGGAAAAAAAAAAACCAACAAAAACAACCAACCAAAAAAGAAAACAGAAAAAACCCCACCCCAACATAACCAAACACAAACAAAACACCTTAATGAAACACACAAATCTCCTATTACTTTTCTGTGTGTCATGACAGCGCATTTCCAAATATGATCGGTTTCTTAAAAAAACCCTAAACAAACCTGCTTACATTCTCGAATTATTTCACTTGAGCTAAAAGTTCCCAGGGTAGCTTTTTTCTTATGGCATTTGAGAATCATCCCACTTCATCTCTCACCTGAATCTTGTCATCTGTGCCATCTTGAAGTGATCTGTGAACAATGCTGGTCCCTTGGACAGCCCAAGCTGGTCAATCAGGCAGAACAGACTATGCAAATGGAATGGAAAGGCGAAGCGATGAAGAACAGTGGCCCCCATTGTCTTGGGCATTTCAAAGCGAAGCCCAGCTGCAGCAGGCGTTGCTGTCTCGGACCCTTGGTTGCTACTCTAATGTCATCATTGCAAAACATCACATTTTGAAAACTCTACAGTCTGAATGCATGATCAGTCCTCCACAAAGATTTCACTTTGCCGTGACATCTTTCGAAGTCACCCCCCCAAAAAAAAAAAGTAAAAAAAGTGTGGGGAGGGGAAAAAAGGGGAAAAGTACCACCACAACTGGGGACTGGGATCCCAGCCACATTGCCCGCTCACATCCCCCAATCCCGCTCCCTCCACTCCTAACTGCGGTGCAGCTGACGCCTTTTGCAACCTTTTGGTGAACGCCTCGCCTTTCGTGTTGTTTTTAGCGCCGATTCGGATGATGATTTAAGTTGCATTTAACTTATTTTCTGTCGGGTCTCTTTCAGGCACTCTAATGAGCTAACACCGAGGAAACGTCGCTGTGAGCAGGCAGTGAAGTATTTATTCACAATCGCTTCCAAAACTTCAGATACACGCGGCTTTAAAAGAGTGAGGCAATGTCTTTGCGAGTGATTAAACCAGCAACTAAGCTGGGTATTTACGGGTCCGTTAGGAGTTTTTGTGAATACTTGGTTTCTTAATACACTCATGCAGTTGTCACTCCTGAATATTGCTGCCAGCCCTGCTCCAGCTTCGCCTCCCGGCACCGATCCCAAAGTTAGCTCCGCCACGAGAAACGAACTTTCAGTTCAGTAAAGCTTTCAGTTCATCTGACATCTGAGGGATGTCAGATGATTAATGTGCATTTTCAAGGGACTAAATCATTGCCCGTGTTTCACTTATTGTTCCTTTTCATTTTCTTTTGTCTGTAGGTGACATTTGTGATCACCATGTGGTGAGCAGAGGAAACTCCCCTCTCTTCCACCCTCATGTCAGGAGCCTGTGCTAAAGGAGCAAAGGTCTGTGCCACTGATATCTAAAAATGCTGGGGGTTGTCTTTTCCTCTTCCCAGTCTCTTATCTCACAGGAATTAGTGAATCCAAAGCTTCTTTTCCAATGATAGTCTTACTCCAGTGAGCCTACAGAGATGGATACTGCCCAGCCTCTGACACTGCCTACGACATAGACACAGCGGTCACACGTGAGAGTGGTCACCCTTCAGTGCAGACTGTTTTGCGTTCATGAGGGAGCAGAGAAGAAAGTTTCATCAGTCTAAGAGAGCTGAGCTAAGAAACTCTCAAATATATTCTTTGCAGGACCAAGAATAATTCAGTGCTTCTTTCTTACCCCTTGAACTGGCTCTTTCCCTTTAGCTTGGTTAATGCATTCTGTAACAACACCACATAAATTACAAAGGAAGCAAAGGATGGAATTATTTAAAACTAAATAATTATTCACTGTGATATGGTTGACTTCCTGAAATTAAGGTTGCCCCTTTCAGAATGCAGTGGTGGATACGAAGGAAAAGATGACAGTAACAAAGAAAACCAAAGAGAGATTGAAGTGAATGGGGCAAATAAATTAGTGCATAGGTACCATTTCATTTTCTGGCTGGAAGATCTTTCCCCTTGCCAAAGAGAGTTTTCCAAGGATAACTACTATGTTAAAAAACCCCCTCTTTTCAACTACATCAGCCGCATGGTCAAACGAGTAATGCAGGAACTCAGGCTGCTACCTGCCTTACACAAATGTTTCAGTGGAAATGATACGCACTGTAAGCACTCTTCTCTGCCAGGTATTTGTTCACTTAGCACCTCAAACCTTTACCTCCTAGACAAATGGATTCCCCAAAATCTGTGTTCTAGGAGGTGCTGGACATGCCTCAAGTCTGGGTAACTCACTTACTTGAACACAGAAACCCAGAGGAAAAACAATGTTGTGCAGCCAGTGCCTATGCAGAGCAGTGCACATGGCCAGGGGCCAAATGCCCTCTTACTGTAAATGGGTGCATCTTCATCTGGGTCTCTGCTGAAGCACTTCCAGAAAGATGTTGTGAAGGAGGAACTCCAAAGAGGAGCAGCTTCTTTTCACGCCTCCCATGCAGGTGTTGCCATGGGGCTATGAAGAGGTGGGAGACCCCTCTGTGCCCACCACAATTTCCAGCTGATGGTGAGAAGGATGATGTCCTCAGGGCCCAGATGAAGGGTAGGGAACCGGGGCCCACGAGATCACATGAACACTCTTGACCCAGAAATGTCCCTCTCCTACAAGAGCCCTATTCTAAGCTCATGCTGTCAGTTGGGCCTTACCCCTTTTCAGCAGGCTGCCAGCCTCACACACCAGGGATAAGAGCCCAAAGGTGGGTTAGCCACCTCCACTCAGGCTTTTTGTCCCTCCATGGAACCAAACCAGTTCTCATCACCCCAGGTTAATGACCTTGGCTCTACTGGGAAGGAAATGGCCCCAAATCTGCCCTTTGGGCAGGGTGCTTGGATAAGCAGGGGCAACCTCCTTTCCCAGTGGCCCCATGCTGGGCAGGGGGAAGTAATTGGAAACAAGATCAGCTCCTCCCTTGAGAAGCTGAACTTCGCTTTTTCTCACAGCTGGAACTTCTGCCCCTTCCCTCTACCAGCCCTAGTCCTAGTACATTCAGCCACAGTTATCTCTGCTCATGCACTGACTGTATTTTTCATGTCTATTATCATCCAGCCCAGTGTAGTGCCATCTGGCACATGCACACACTGGGGGAAGAAAACCATATATTCTGCAACTGGAGCACATAGGGTTTAGGCTTTGTTTTGTCTTGTTTTTCTTATTCCTCCAGTTTCTGTTTAAAATTATGTGGAAAAGATAGCCAAGCAATTCTCCCTCATGAAAAATGATCAAAACTCCCAGTTATGAGATTAAAAATTACTGGAGAGCGGAGACGCCAGGAAGAGACAAGAACCCCTTTCTGCTGAAATACAGGTTCTTCTTTTCCTCCTTCTGTTTAATTTCACCTCATGCTCAGATAAGGAACAGAATTACTTTAAAATGTTTGCATTGACTCTTATTATTCAGGATTTGTTCTAGTCTTTCAAATAATTATTTTACTGTAAGACATGTGCGAGTGATATGTAACAAATTACATTCCTCCAAAGCAGCAGAGCACTATGAGACATCCTGCAGACCTCAAAACCTTTGCTATTTTTATTGCCTCAATAAAAATTGATGCAAAATACATCTTCAGAGTAGATGTAAAAAACCACACATAGTATTTTCAGTGAAGCTAGTACATATTGCATTGCCACCTTAATTCAAAGACAGTTTTGTAACAGAGTTGTACAGTCAAAGCATATTTCTTCCCTGATAATTCATGCACTGTAACATTATCAGTTGAGTTGCCCATGGAAAAAGTACTACACCATGTATTGTATTACTTGATTCATTTTCTTTCAAATTTTACTTTAATTTTAACTTTGTCTAATTACTGTATTGTGATCTAAGTCAGCAATCTCAAATTAACTATCAATGTAACTTTTGAAGAAACTCTACAAATGCATGATAATGATGGAATTTAAATTCCTGTCAGTTACTGTGTAATGTCTACACCATGGAAAAGCAAACCTTCAGGTATTTTAATTCCATTTGCATATAAAGCATTGTGGTTTTCTGACTTCATTTTTCAGAGTAGAATTCTGAACTATAAAAATACTACTGAAAAACTTCTTTGAGGTATTTATTTATTTTCTTTTTCTAAATGGAATTATAGCTTTGATGAAAATGTGAAAGGAAATAATTTTTGGGAGCAAATTGTCAGCTACTCATATTTTTTGGAAAAGCAACTGATTTTACAGGTACTGATGCAGACTGGTAGAATTGTTCTCTGATCCTGCTGAAATAGAGACACAGATTTCAGTGTAGTTGAGACAGTATCTGTATGTTGAGCTTGATTCTGGTCTCACATCTGTTTAAAATTAAAAAAATCCTTTGCTCAAGCTCTGGTCCAACCCTGAGTGATGTCACTGTATAATGACTTCTGGTGGGCTGCGGTTCAAGGAATTTTACACCACTATGCCTCTTGCCACCAGGCTGAAAAAGGTTATTTTTGCTACCTCTTTCTTTTCCTGTGAAACCAGATTAACTTGGAAAGAATTAGAAATGCTTGAACAGAGATGCTCAAGGTTACTTTTTATGACAATACTTTTAATTTTAAATATTTCTTACAAATAAATGCAATTTGACAGCAACATAAAAATTTACATTTTCTAGTATATTTCCGCTCAGCTTTTATTTTTTTGGTGAATCTCAATTTTACATGTATGCATTCATTGCCTTATTTCTAGCAACACAGCATTGAAAATTTTATATAAAGAATAAGAAAAAAAAGAATCTATTGTAAAATACAATGTATGAAAAATTCATTGAAACAAGCAAAATAATTTAAATAATAGTTCTTCAATAAATATCAGGAAAGCAATCCCATACCTTCACTGATCAAGGCTTCTGTGTAACTTGGAAGAAAGCTATGAAGGAGGACTTTTTATGCAGTAATACATGGAGCTTGTTCCAGTTGTTAAGCACATAAATAGAAATTCAGCAAGTCTTACCAAAGAGGGTCATAAACAACCACAACTGAAAACTCAAATCTCTCTCTGTTTTGTACTGTACAGGGGAAAAAAAAAAAAGAAGATTTTTTTTTCGGTGATGACTCAGATTAGCTCCTGTTAAACTTAGCTTTGACTCTGAGAGGTGCAAAGCAAAGCAACCAGAACTTTGCTGCTCACTGTTAGAGGTTGTTTTACTTACAGACTGGTAAAGTTCCTTTTAAGTATCTCCAGCAAAAGAGGTATAAAAGAGAAATCAAAGTGGAAAAAGCAGTCAGGTGCTACAAATATAATGCAGAATCCTTTTGTGTTGATAAGCATCAAAAGGGAACAAAGCAAAATTGAATCTACTCATAATTTTTCTTCATCCTGTATGCACTGAACAGGTTAAATTATAAAAAATCTTGTCATAAATGACCGTAGTTTTCAGAGTTTACAGTATTTGCATAAATTTGAATTTGAATATCCAGATTAATGTAGTTTGGTTAAATGATCTATAATCTATAAAATTTTATCAGTGATCAGACAGTGGCAGAATGATCTTTCCATGTGTTGAAACTATCTTGTGTCACTTATGTGGACTGAAATGGCTGAACAGACTTGCCTCATTAAACTCCATCTGGGAATGCAACGTGTGGAGGAAGAAACCCCATCATAATTAAACATCCCATCGAGTTTACCATATTAGTGTTAGGTCATCATAAATGGTGGGTAAGCAAAACAATGTTTCTTTTCAGTGGTAAGTGCTTCTAAAATTTTACGGAATTTAAATGCTTGGAAATGTTTTCCACCTCACCTACTTTCAACATCAACTTTAGCCCTTGATATCCTTATTTATTCCTCTAACCCTCCTGAAGTGGCCTTCAAAATGCATAAGCGTGGATTTATCGTAAACTTCACTATTGCAGCCCCTCTGTGGTTGTTCTGATCATTTCAGGACAAATGCGACAGTTTAAACTAATGACTGAACATCTATTGTGTTAGTGCTGTTTCCTGGTTATCTGGTTATTATTTATTTCCTGCTTGTTCTATTGTTTCTTGCCTCACGAAGACTCCTGTTTGCTCTGATAAAATTCCTTATAACATGGCAGCAACACCAAGGGTTGGGTAAAAGGGCTCCTCCGAACGATAACACAAAGAGCATATAAAGAATCCATCACAGCAGTCAGTAGTATAATGTAATTTATTTTCAGTAGACATCCTCTTCACTACTGGATTAGTCACTTTGCTAATGAGCAAATGACCCATAACTCACAGGAGTGGGAACTTTATGTGCAGGTCTTGCCTTTACCAGTGCAGATGAACTGCAGCATCCTCACCATTATACAATCACTTAATATTGATGGCTCCTTCCAATCTTTCTTGGAAACTCCCACAATTCCATACATTGTGGGAGTTTCAGGTGGGTGAAAAATGCAGGACCCAGTGGGAAAACAGACATATATGGGATTTATATTTTTTCTTGTACTAGAAAGCGTTAATAAAAGATGCCTCTTGCATCTAGAACCCATCAGGATCCCATAAGCAGACAATGAACCAGTTTTAAAAAGCAAGCTTTGTACGTGCTAATACATTCAAGATGCTATTTTCTACTTCTATACACTAGATATCTTTGGAATTTATTGTCCAGATCTCACTTTAGCATGACTTTAAAGAGAATTTATCAGGTCATTCTCTGTATGAATGCAGCTTGTCTCACTGTGCTAGGAGAAGTTGACACTGTGAAATCTAAAAAATTCAGTTTGCCTGTAAAAGGAGAGTTTACAGTTTCAGTAGAATCTCAGAACTTGTGAGATCTTGCTTTTAAATTTATTTTACCCACTTTCTTTAATTTCACATATAGAAAATATATGTTTACAGAGCCCTGTGGCATCCCACCTCAAAAGGGAAGGGAGGACCCAAGATTCATAGATACCCATGGTCAAAAATGAACCACAAAAGTCAGATGGTCTGCAAATACTTACCAAGTTTTATTAGTAAATTATACACATGGCATGGAAATAGATATGTAAGTCCCTTACCTGACTGCATAAACACACTGTGGTGCATTTTGAATAATGGGTAGTCTCAAAGAGAAGAGAGGGGATTAAAGAGAGGGAGAGAAAGAGAGAAAGAAGGGAAGAAATGAAGAAAAGAAAGATCACAAGTCCTGGCTCCAGCATCGATCCAGCTGACAGGTTGCCCAGGGTCCTGAGGGAATGCTGCCTGGGTTTAACAGGGCCACCTTTTTACAGAAGAGTTTTCCCAACCTGAAGCTAAGTTTCTTACTTTCTATGCAAATGAGTTGTCTTGTGCAGTTCATCCTGCTAGACCTTTCTGGAAATGGGTAAGAGGGCTCCAGGGTCTTTCACGGTCTTGATCCTCCCCTATTGGGTTGGTCTTTGGTCAACAGTCCACGCCCACTTCTTGACCTCATTCTTGCACTTGCTTGTTGTGCTTATCTCCAGGAGTCAGAACAAGGATATTTGTCCAAGAAAAGTGTTGCCCTACCTTCATATGGTTCATTTTTCCAGCCATATCCTGTTCTTTCTCACAGGCTGCTCTTACCAACAATCCGTGGTTGCCTCCACAGCTATCTGGCTATCAGTGTTTGAGACACACACATTGGCCCCTTATCTTCTGGGCATTTACAGGCCTAGAAAATAGAGTTCATGACTCTATTCAAAACCCAGATTTCAGGAAAAAATTCCATCAAAAGGGTATAACATTCAAATTTTAAGTTGGTGGATTACCCTATGTGATGAGGGAAGCAGAAATGGAAGCAGAAGTACATTCTCTATCTCATTTGGTAAAAAACAATGACAAGATTTCCATAACCAGCATTATTTTTAACATATTAAAGTAAATTCTAGGACCCATTCTGTACACTTTTAATACACTTAAACAAAATAATTTGTTATAGACAAAATAGCTTTTACCTTTGATGATAGGGCTGAATCTCTTCTTCTGAAATACCCAAGTTTATCCCTAACTTTATACCTGAGAGAACACAGAAAATTTATCTGCCTGACACAACAAACCCGATGGTAATTAGAAGGATTCTAAGACTTTATAAATATTCTAAACCTTTACCCACTTACACATGAGTGCAGGAAAAAATGGTTTCTGTTTTCTCAAATCCTCAGTAAGACCTTGGACCGACTCCCACTGAAGTCAACTACACTGTTTTCTGTAGATCTGAAATCAGGATGTACCCGAAATTCCCTTCTGTTGCTCCGCATCAGTGACAGTTTTGCAAAACCTTGGACAAAATGTTGCCAACGGCTCTCAGGATAGAATTTAACTGAAATGAAATGATTGGCCCACTAAACTAAACTAAACTGAACTAAACTAAACTAAACTAAACTAAACTAAAATGGAATGATTGGCCCACTGCTGTGTTTTGCATTACACTATTATTGATGTAGCAAATACTACAGATGTTAGGTCTATGAACACCTCTGGTCTTTCCTGAATTAATTCTGCTTTCAAATCAAACGCCTGTGGTTAAAATGAAGTATACTTTAGAAACATGTTTTATTTGGAGAATTTTCAAGGATGAAAACAACTTTCAGTAGACAATTTCAGTGGTTAATTGCCATCACCATTGACCATTTTTGACCTTTTTTTTTAACAAAAATTTGTCTAGCCAGAACTTCCAGGCGCAGTGTAACAAGAATACCTTTTCCTGATAGGCTGAAGAGTCCTCTATAGCCACCCTTTTTGCCCCCATACAGACACTACATGGTCAAGTCGTCCTTTAACATGGGCTTTGATATGATTTATCTGGGCTTATCGAGTACCTTCCCTTTCTTCTACATACTCTGCCAGTAATGCTTTCCAGTCTTTTAACCATGCTACTTGTTCTTGTCTGAAATCTTTCCAACATCCTCTAGGTTCACAGCCAGATGTTCTCAAGCAGAGCAGTGGCTTGTGTTAAGTTCTTATTAGAACTGTATTAGTCATAAGGGCATTAGAAATTACTAGCAACAACTGTAAAAAACCAAGCAGTGACGTATCGGCTGCTGTCTCAGGGTTAGAGCTTTAGGTACAGGGCCTTAATGGGAAAATAAAAGGTGTTTGTGCCTTCAGCACTTAAAGACATCAATTTCTTCATTGGAGTTTCTAAACATGGATGTAGTAGCCTGAAAAGAAGTGCTGTTTCAAAATCTAGAAACCTTCTCCTTTTGTTTATTTGCAAGAGAGCTTTAATATCCTGAAATTTTCCATCTTGCTTTGGGTGAGGGCATGGTTCTTCATCTTTCTCTTGGAAGGTTGCCTAGTGTTTATGTTCAATGTTAAGATCACTGCAGCAGCATGATTGGGGGACTGATGCTGTGCAAAGAAATGATACACTAAAATTTGTAAAGCACTTTGCTTGGGGGTAAAAGTAACACATTAAAATTAATTGAATTTACATTTTCTTTGGATAATCATACTGTTATAATTTGTCCATGCTCTAAAATCTCCACTGCAACTGTTTCATGAAAATGTTCCGGTAACATGTAAGGAGACTTATAAAACCTACTTTAGGTATTTCACCCTGTGGTTGACAGTTGGTAGACTGGTCGATGGCACAGATATTTCATGTAATGAATGAGCAATTGGCATTTCTCACCTAATCATGATTATATTTTATGAAATTGCTTAATAAAAAAAAATTGGACGAATGATATATTCTGTTTTGCTGAAATATGTTTTACTAATAAAACAAGCAATACCCTGTAAAACTGTATATCTGTTAAAACAAGCAAGAAGGCAAACAAATAAACAAAGTAGTCCAGTGTGTTACTTAATCAAAAATGCTCAGTAGTTCAATATTTCTCATTATCAAGATTTTCTTCTAGCCTTTTCTGTCAGACTTTTTACTTCTGTTGATTTTATGCATACTCTCAGTCTGTCAGTGTTTCTTATGCTCATCCTGTTTTCCTCTGTCCTCTATTTCCTCCTGCCTTACCAAATCCATGCAGGATGAGCAGAAACAGACTCCTCTGAACACCCCAGTTTTCAAACATTGGAGTTTTGGGCTCTAAATGGACGTGAGATACGGAATGTTGATGTCAGGGCTAGGTTGTTCAGAGAATTAAAAACAAGATTACAGGGAGAAAGAGGGCAGGACTGAAAAATAAATCTCATCAGAGGGGGTTTAAGAAAACCCTCTCTGTTGTGCAGCTCTACAGTCAGTTTCTGAGGGAGGGCTACACATCTGAGCAGTCCTACTAAGCCCTGGTTCCACCAAGGCAATTTCTCCCATTTTATAACTTCAACACCACATTAAAATTGTCACTGTGTTCAGTGCACAGCCATTTCACTTTCCCTCATCCCCCCTCACTCCTGCAAGATGAGTCTAAGGTGCAGCGACAGCCATGAGTCAATCAAGGATGGTTCTGATTGTAAATGCCTGCAATGGTATAAATGACGGTGCCGGAGGAGATTATATTCAGAGCCACATACATGCTGCAGAGGTCCCACCTCGAGATTAGCCTAAAATACCACCCAGATCTCCAGGTCCCTCCCAATTAGCACAGCCAGGCAATCTTCCTGGCACTACAGAGGCAAAGACATATTTTTAGCTCAGTGCTGTGCTCTCTCCCCTGAACTCCTGGAGCCCCGCTGAGCCGATGGAGTCCCAATCAGTGGGCTAGCTCTGATGCTGCCCCTTCACAAAATTGCCTGTAAAGCCAGTTCAGTGAAGGGATCTGTAATGAGCTCAGCATCTTGGGGCTCTCAGTAAACCGCAGTGGTGAAGTGAGTTCATGGCTGAAATGCCAGCCCCTTTATTCATCAGTAGCACATCAATTAGTAGTTTAACAGGCAGAGGAAAGATACAGTGAGTGTTCATTTAATATTAGGCTGATTGTAGTCTGCGTTTGTGCTAATTCTGGCAAATTTTCTGCATTTCAGTACTTGAGGAGAGCTATTTTCTTTTTATTTTCACCATTACCCGTGCTGCAAAGAATGAGCCAGCTAAGTTCAGTTGTAATGTATAGAATCAAAATGTAAAGATTAGTAATTAAGAAGTTAAAGAAATTATTCTTAGAGATGGAACAATTAATGAAGAAAGAAAATATCCTGTAGGATTCATATCTGATTTGTGATATTGTTGTTATATTTATGTTTCTGGTTTGTTACTCTCAGAGACCATTAAGCATTAATGATTTGCATTATACAGGAAACACTTGTGAGTTAATCAGTGCCTCATGTTCTTCACTGGTTCTACCCTTTCTTTCTTCCTGTCTTACAAAGAGCTGATTTTACTACTTAATTAGTTCCTCTGGTCAAGGACTATGGACCCAAGTGTTGTCAAAGTTAGCAGAAAGAAACATCTGTCCACTCAGCCAGAGCTCTCTTCCATCAGTGAGAGGGACGGACAAACAGTTGATGGCAAACAGTATGTTCACCAAATGATGGGCTATTATCGCTTAACAAACCTTTTGGAACAGTTGAGGGGTTTTTGCATTTTGTTGTTACTTATAAGTGTTCAAGAAATACTTGCTGGGAACATATTTCAGCTGATTTCAGCCCACTGCATGTTGGATCTGTGCCTTCACTATTCATGCTTAATGCTCTCCCATAGTAACCAGTCCCCCAAGTCACACAGGTTTGTTTCTCGTCCATTACTGATGAGTGGAACTAATAAATAGGAGGTTGGAATTATGAATTAATTTCTGCTTTCCCACTGGGAAATAGAATCTCCTTTTCTTTGTAGGCAAGGACAAGCCTACCTAGCTCAAGCTTCAAGATTCCTGCACCCTCAATTCTATCTGAAATATAGAAGAGTTTTTTGAAAGTCAGCGGTAACAAATATTTTTGTGATATGCTGTTCCTAGGAGTCTATGATGTGAAGTCATGAGCTTAGGACAAATTTTATACTCATTTTCATCCACTAGCATTACAAAAAAGTATAATTCTCAAATGCTTCTATGCTCTGTTCTCGAGTAGAAAAAGAACAAAACAGTACAGAACTTTCTGCTATCCCTGCTCTTTAATACACCTGCATAATCACTGCTTTCTCTGTTATCGTAAAATGTATTCTGGGGATCAACTGCAGTTCTCCTGACATCTGCTGCATGACAGAATGCTGACACCTTTTTCTGCTAAGTACCCCTCACTCCCCAGCAGTCTCTATTATAGTCCATCAGTCAGTTTCACCGGGCTGTACAAGCATCTCTGTGTCTCTGCCGTGCGCTGAGGCTCCCTAGAAATGTGGCTTTGTCTCTTCACCTGATTCACCTTTTAATGGCTCAGATTTTCAACAAACACTGCTGTATTCCTTATGGTCCCATTTATATGTGTTTTCTGAGACTGAAATAGTCCTTTCCAACAAGATGATATTATATTCGATAATATGATGTTTTCTTTACATTTATTACATCCCTGTTACTTTGATAGCCATATATTTTCTGTTTTCTGAAATTCCTGTCTCACATTTACTTCACCTGTCTGACCCATTCTTCAGTCCATATGTCTTGACCCATGTCTGTCACCTATGAATTTAAAGTTTTTCTCTTTGCCTTGAGGATCAGCATCACTTGGCTATCACCTCCCTGATAAGGTTGGTCAGAATGACCATCAGACAATGTTTGTTTCCTCAAAATATGCTCTTTTTTTTTTTTCCTTTGGTGAAGATGGCTGAGTTATTGCCAGTGAGAACAAAACTGAATTTGGTAACATCAGAAACTGTCAAAATACAAATCTGTTGCCAATCTCCATGTCTTCTTCCACCTATTTTCTCAGTTGGCTCCTTCCTTTTCTGCTCTCCAGTGGACATCAGATCCAATATGCATTATATTTTTCTTCTTCATAAGCACTTATACCCAGTCTCCAAGACGAGATTTTATGTCAGGGGTATTATTTCCTAGAATTTCTAAGTATTTGGGTTTTTTTCCTAATTCTCCTCCATTTGAAGAAGACCAAGTAAGGAGGGTAAGCTGAGAAAGTTGTCAATGTCTCATTGATGGGACTCATTATATGATTTTCTTCTTAGATCCATGGTCCCAATGCTCCTTTTTGCCTTCAATTCAGTCTTCATGCTATTCTGGGAAAGGAACATATTGTGATTTCTTCGGGCTTTTTCTGGCACATCTCTCACATTTTTGAGTCATTAAATTATTAATAAATGTTATAAATTATATAATAAAAAGTATAAAATATAATTATATAAACACATGCCAATGGAATCTACTAATGCAAGCAATTGCACAATTCATGTAAATCCTCCTCCTGAATGGCATGACCAGACCTTTGTTTGCTCCTCAGGCCTTTTGGGAGAGCTTCTGAGGGAATTCATAGTTATGAAAAAGATGCCCACACAGTTTTGTCACTTTTGCATAACTGCAGAGCTACCAAGTCTTTGTTTGGTGTTCAGCAGGATCTTTGCTCAGTGGTGCTGTTCCTCACTGCATTCCCTCACAAACTAAAACTATGTAGTAATCCAAAATCATGTAGTAATATGTACACAAACTGAGTTACATTTGGTCCAGTCTCCAATTTATGGACGGGCAATAGGAACAAATGCATGGAATCCCAGACCAAGGAAGGAAAAAGATGTCGAGGTGACCACAGAAAAATTCGCCCTATTTTGTAAGGACCTGCCTTACACCCTCAGAAGGCTGATGCTGGCTGCACTCTTGAGATTGCCACAAACATTTGTCACACACTGCGGATTCCTCTGCATTTTTTGATATAGGAAGGACACAGCTAGGTCCCTGCAAGAGCCTTCCCATCAGAGTTTCAGCTGCGACCATGGGGCTCTTCTTCTGCTCTGGTATTGACAAGTGAACAAGGAGCAGCAGCAAATTCAGAAACACATGAGGAGAGGTGCGTGGTCCTCTTGCAGGTACTGCTGGCACAGCTTTATCTTCCTCTACTGCCCAGATGTGAAGGCTTTAGATGAGTTTTCTGAGGGAGGCAATGGCCAGGAAGAGAGGCAAGTTTCTTTTAGAAAACAAGATACTGTAGGATTTGTTGAGCAAGTGGAGGAATCTAGTGGAGACACATTCAACTTAACAGGAGAAAAGTAATTTGTGTGTAGAAGACACCTCTAATGTGTCTCTTTCTGAGGGAGAACACCATTAGTAGGAGACATATATCTAGGAAAACTTCTTATCACCATTATAACACACATATAAAATTATCAACACTTTTGAAATTATGATACCACTTACTTTGACCTTGATACAGGGTACAACTATCTTTCCTTTTTTATTTTTATGTATTTGTCAGCACTTTATCTGGAATAGAAATGTAATGCGTCTTTTTTAGTTCATAGATAAGAAACCCCTCTCTTTATACAGCAATAAAGATGGGCAACTGTGCAGTATAATTCTAACACAAATGGTGTAATAAAATCCTACTTCAAGAAGAATTAAGTGAAAAATAGAAAGTAAGTCTGTCAAACGTATTTGGATAACAGGAGTAAGAATACTTGGCATGAGGTTGTTATATGTTAAGATAAGCAGCTACTACCTCATTTGGACATTGCCGGTGCTTCTTTACACATCAGAGGTCCATTGCCAGTTTCCAGAACATGAATTGCAATGGCAACTGTTCTGTAATGGTGTCATCAGTACTGTGTGACTATAGCACAAGTACTGGTATAAATGTGATACCTGATAATGTTCTTCAAGCCACCAAATAATCACAAGGCATATCTTTGTTTCAAACTGAGAAACAATCACAGTTTAACCAAACTATCACAGCTCTGCTCTCCAGTGACTAGCCTAATGCTTTAGACAACATTTTGGGTTGTCCAAGGTTATTTTTTCTTTACTCCTTGGTAACTGCCCAAAACAGTCTACTTCACTGTTCAGCCTCAGTTTGTTAGGTGCCCAGAGTTAGCTTTCAAGAGCCTTTAGAAATCCAGAGTCTGGAAATTTTGGTGACTAACCTCTTGCCTAAGCTACTTTATGATCTAAATGCATTCAAAGGAATCGAAATGTCACCTAATTCCAGGACAGAAGATAAATTCTCTTTCTCTCTCAAAAATAAAAAACCCCAATTTTTTCCAGGAATATCTACTCCTTGAATAGAGCCTAATCATGAAGTTAAAGCCGCAGAAGTGGCTGCCTGCAGAAGTGTTGAGGAGCTCAGGCAGATCTCTTCTGTGACATCTCTGGGCAGCTGCCTTTGCAGCATGCAGCCTTTGGAGATCAGCTCTCTTCCCTCCACTGAATTCACAGGGATCTCACACAGCATCCAGCTGGGAGGGCTCTTGTCTCTTTTTCAGTGCAGGGTGCGTCCAGGCACAGCGCTCCACAGTAGGAGCTTGCCCCTTGAATATCTACAGGACAGTGTGTGACTTTTCTTCAGTGATGCTTTGTTGTCATTCTTCTTCCTCCAGTTATATTTATTGCCAAATAGAAAAATAATATAAAATAAAATGTACAGACACAGAGTCTATATTTTACACGGTATCAATACCTTCTGGGGAGTGCACTGGTGAGAGATCTTGGGACCCTTGTCAAATGTGGGGCTGGCTGGTGACTCCCCTGCCCTAGGGTAATGCTGTCTGCCCTAGCTTAATGCAGGTGTCTGCCGGTACCCTGTGACTTTGAGACATCACTCTTCACAGAATTTTGTGGACTTTCAGTGTAAAGCAGGTCTGAGCCTACAGCAGAAGGGTTCTCCAGAGTGATGCTGACAATGAGTGATGTGCGCCATGGGAGGGCGCATGATGGCATATGGATGCCAGGTTGTGCAAGGACTTGTGGGAGAGTTTACAGGACTGCTCAATGCAGAATTAGCCACGGATAGGTGGCATATGTGTCATGTGTCCTTCAGCAAACTGGCCTATCAACTGCACTAAGATTTCCCTCCACAGAAAAACAAGTAACTTACTGGAGAACGAATTTGGGTGTGAACTAGCATGGATACAGTAAAGATGTCAGGGTGACCATGTTAAGGGAGTAAAACTAGACTAATAGTGTCTGGTGTCAGAGCCTTCATTGCAGACTTAAACACAGCTCCTACACTCTTAATATCCAACCCACCTATCCCAACAAGCTCTCATCTGAGTTTGATGGTGGTTTCAAGCCAGGCTGACAACCCTACCACAGTGTTTGGGTAGCAGCACTAAGCAGTACCTTGCCTTCAGCTGGTGCTTCCCAGGTCTGCAGTTAGACATGATGACAGGGAATACCATCCTCTGGATCTTGATGTTCTTCTAACACTTCATCACAGTCATCCCCTGGGCTGCAGAAAACCAGTGTGTTATCCGAGCAATCAGTGGAAAAAAGTCACAGTCAAACTTACTAGAACTGAATGGGGTAAGGGATGGCAAAGGCATCAAAAGTGCTTCTATAAGTACACAGGTGACAAAAGGAAAGCTAAGCAAAATGTGGGCCCACTGCTGAAGGAGACTGGGGACTTGGTTATGCAGGACATGAGGTACTTCATATCTTCTTTGCCTCAGTCTTTACTAGCAAGAATAGCCTCCAAGAATCCCAGGTCAAAGAGAACAGAGGAAAGGTTGGAGCAAGAAGAATGTACCCTTGGTGGGAGAGGATCAGGTCTTGGGACACTTAAACAAACCAGGTGTGCATAAGTCCATGAGGCCTGATGAGATATGCCATCAAGTGATGAGGGAGGCAGAAGCTATCACTGTGAATTGCAGGGCCACTGCCAATGGTCTTAGATCAATGATGGTAATTGGAAGAACTTCCCAAAGGCTGGAGAAAAGCAAATATCATTCCAACCTCCAAGAAGGGAAGAAGGACTCAGGGAACTAGAGGCTGCTCAGACTCACCGTGATCCCTTGGAAGGTGATGGAACCATCCCAAAAATAATTTCCTGGCACCTGAAGGACAAGAAAGTCATCAAGGGGTAGTCAGCATGACTTAATCAAAGGGAAGTCATATTTGCCCAACTTGATAACCTTCTATGCTGAAATGACTGTCAGGATACATGAGAGGAGAGCAGTAGGTATTTTCTACTTGAACTTCAGTAAGGCTTTTGACACTGTTGAATTATGGGTATGATGAGCAAACAGTGAGGTGGATTCAAAACTGGCTGAAATGGCTGGGCCCAGAGGGTGGTGATCAGTCTCATGAAGTGAAGTTGGAGGCTTTTCAGTAGCAGTGTACCTCAGAGATACAATCCTGTTTAACATCTTCACTAATGATCTGGATGACAGGGTAGAGTGCGCCCTTAGCAAATTTGTAGATGACACAAAACTGGGAAGATTGACTGATATGTCAGGGTCGTGCTGCCATCCAGACGGACCTTGACAGGCCGAAGAAATGAGCTGCCAAAAACTTAATGAAGTTCAACAAGGGGAAGTGAAAAGTTCTGCACCTGGGGAGAGAAATACCCCAGGCACCAGTGCACGCTGGAGGTTGCCCAGCTGGAGAGTAAGTATTGCTTTCCTGTGGGTCAAGGGAGGTGATCATTCTCCTCAGCACTTGTGGCATTGCCCTCAGCCCAAGGGGATTGTGTGTCCAGCTCTGGGCTCTCCAGTATGAGAGGACACATATTTTGGAGGAATTCCAACGAATGTCCATGAAGATTGTTAAGTGGCTGGATCACCTCTCGTAGGAGGACAAGCTGAGAGAGCTGGAACTGTCCAGCCTGGAGAAGAGAAGGCTCAGGGGGATCTTATCAATGTATAAAAATATCTGAATGGAAGGTGCAAAGAGGACAGAGACAGGCTCTTTTCAGTGGTGACAAGACAAGTGGTAATGGGCACAACCTGAAACTCAGGAGGCTGCTTTTATATATAAAAAAGTACTTTACTGTGAGGATGATCAAGCACATGCAGAGGTTGTCCAGAGGCTTTGTGGAGTCTCTGTCCCTGGAGACACGTCAGTTGTCCAGGAGTGGCCCTGGGCAACTGGCTCTAGGTGTGCCTGCTTGAGCAGGGGTGTTGGACCAGATTCTAGAGGACCCTTAGGACCATAAAGGCTTTGTGGTTCTGTGAAGTTTATGCACCTAAAAGAACCATGTTCCTCCGTAAGTCCTGATGGTTTGAGGAACCCCAAGCCAGTGAAGATGACATGTCACAAGTACAGCACAGTTATGCACACACTGGGTCAGCTCATCAGCTGCACTGGTTGGAAAGGGGAACCTCTAAGAGAGCCTTGGACCTTCAAATGAGGGCAAACCTCACAGCCAAGGCAGGTTGACGTTTGTCACAGCAAAGACAAAAAGCAGTGTTTCTGAGGACTATTAGCAGAGTTAATGTTTACAGTAACATGCTTTTTCATAAAGAAAGGGGTCAAATTAAGAGCATAGGCTACTGTATTTTCTTTGTTCAGCATTTGGGGATCAAAACCCGCTCTTACCATGTAAATGAGGGGTGAAATAACAGACCCTTTTACACTCTTTTTTGAACAGACAGGATTACAACACAGATTGTGTTGTGAAACAAAGAATAGCTCCACAGGAGCCATGACTCTTTCTATGAATCATTCTGTCCCCCCCTCTCCCCTTCCCATATATCTGTTTTTTCTGCAATTTTCTTAAAGGTAAATATCTTCTAGATGGGAATGCCATGATGACTGAATGGCTAGACTTAAAAATGGCTAAAGTTGGCCATTTACTAGCTACAATTTTATTTAATAAGTAGTGACTGAAAATGGTTATTTGCCTTCCTACTTGGAGACAGAAAATACCCTTTAACCATAAGCATATGCATTGTCAAAATTATAAACATATCCTTCCCCTAAAGTGGAAAATAGAAATAAAAGTCATAATAAACCTCCAATATCAGGAGAGAAATTAGGGTGGAGGGCCTGGAGAGATGGGGTATATGTTTTTCTGCATAATGTTATGTCAACAACAGCTTTGTGTGAAGAGAAATTATATATGGAGCCATGGTGAAATTTACAGGAACTATTGTGGAGAACCTGAAATGCGTAACAGAACAAATAAAAGATTTGGAGTTTAAAGGTTACATCACACTTAGAAATCAAAGCAAACAAGCTAATGCAGTTAATTCATGCTAATACTGGCAGAGAAAGGATTACAGGTGTATCTAAAGACTGCCTGGAGGGTATTAATGGACACTGTTTCCCTCTAACTTTCAGTGGGCAGTTTGTCAAATACTCCCTGACATGCTTTGGAGGGAGTGCTTCTTCTTGTGCACTGAGGTGCTCAGTTCATATTCCCAAGGGCCAGTTTTGCTCCTTGGAGCAAAGCAGGTGCAGTTGTGAGTCTGCCCTGACTGGAGTAGCTTTTTTGGTCTTAGCCTAACATCCAGTGATTTACAAAATCATCTTTTTCCTGACCTTCTCTCCCGGGAACAGGGACACAGCAGTCAGATAGCACAGAAAGATAATTTCAAGAAAGAAAAATGCTATCTAGCTGCTGTAGTCTGCTCTTTCTCTCCTGAAATGCTCAGTGGCTGGCCATGATCTGGCCCAAAGCACATTCACTTGCAGTAACACTGGCAGATATTATGTGTCATATATTACTTTGCAGTAATTTCCTGGACTCAGCAATTATTTCACTAACGTTTTGTTTCAAGTCTTAAAAAATGCCTAAGTGAACAAGTACAATTTTTCATACAAATAAGTAGTTTTAGGAAGCTGTGGCACTTTTGTACAGAGGTTGATGCTTTGGGAGCATTTTTCAGGATGAATACCTGCTATAAATATTATTTCTGTGTTTTGGCTCATTAAAATGTGAAATGGTAACACTTGAATGCATACATATATCCCAAGTATTTTTCTGAGAATTGTTTTTTCAGATTATTCTTCCTGACTTATTGAATCACAGAATCCTTTAGGTTGGAAAAGATATTCAAGATCATCAAGTCCAATCGTTAACCCAGAACTGCCAAATCCACAATTAAACCACGTCCCCAGGTGCCCTATTTACACATCTTTTCAATACCTCTAGGGATGGGGACTCCACCACTTCCCTGGACAGCCTGTTTCAGTGATTGACAATCCTTTCCATGAAGATATCTTTCCTAATATCCAACCTAAACCCTGGCACAACTTGGGGCCTTTCCTCTTTTCCTGTCGCTTGTTTCTTGGGAGAAGAGACCAACACCCAGCTCACTGCTGCTTCCTTTCAGGTACTTGACGAGAGTGATAAAGTTCCCCTTCAACCTCCTTTTCTCCAGGCTAAATACTCCCAGCTCCCTCAGCCACTCCTCATAGCATTTGTGCTCCAGACCCTCCACCATCTCCATTGCCCTTCTCTGGACACGCTCCAACACCTCAATGTCTTTGAGATGCTGTTGACTTACAGATCAGCAATAAACAAGGGCAGATTCTTATGAATAAGGAAAATGAAAAAGGAAAAAGGGGAAGAAGGAAGGAGAGGAGAGGAGAGGTGAGGAGAAGAAAAGGAGAAGGAAATGAGATCTAACACATTGATCAGTGAGTGCAAACCTTAAAAGAACCTGAGGACTGGTCACAGGAAAAACACAAAGCAGGTACAGCTTTATGTAGGAGATCCAGTTACAAACAAGACACTCAACTCATCAAAAGACATTTCTACATTTCTGAAGTACCATCTCCAGAAGAAAACAAGGTTTTCCTTTTAGAAAGCACACAGCACATCAAGGCTGAACAATTTGTTAACGTGAACATTTGAGAGAAGAGCGATTACAGCGATAAAGGTTCTGACACATCAATTAAAGTAGTTGGGTTAGATTAAAAGAATATTGTAAAACACCCATGTGCCCAACTTTGTAGACAAAATCCACATGATTGGGGGGGGTGTGGGGGGGTGGCTTTGTGATCACACAATCAAGGACTGAGAGGGTGGGAGCACACCTGGGTTAGTGTGGGTTTTGTGAATGCAGGCTTAACTGCACACACAGAGCCAGGAAGCCTGTGTTCCTGGGGAGACCGGGGACAGAAGCTTCGCTCTTATGCAGGTTTTAACAGTTTTGCTAAGAAAACCTAGTGAGGGTTTTTGGACAGGAAAATTGCAGGATTTAGCCGGAATGTGAGGAATCTTTGGGTTCCTAGTTAATTACGATCTGCTTTGTTACAGTAACAGAAATAGTGCTAGAGAAAAAGAGACAGTTCTTGTCTTGAACATTATGCACTGCAATTATTGTTTTATTTGTATTCTTCCTCCTTAAAAGTAGCTGCTGTTTACAAAGTATTCACAGTAAATCCAAACAGTGGGATGGAGACCAAGATTGACTAAGTGAAACCTGCCCTAAGTGTGCACCCAAGAGATCAACTGAAATCAATTTGTCCTGCAGAGGTAGGTGGTTATACATCAAAGCTGAGAAAAATCATACTGGAAGCCACGGGAACACTTTCAAGTGGGAAACTGGGGGTTGCCCATGGCATATGCCCTTATTACTGAAGAGTGTATGTATGTGTGTGCTTCCCTGTGAGTCATGGAGAGACAGAGAGTGGAGGAGAGAGAACAAGAGAAAGGGGGAAGGAAAAAAAGGAGGAAAAAAGAAATCACTGGAGACACGCAGATGCAAAAGCACAATGGTTGTATAAAATTATTTTGAGCTTTTTGTACAACTTACATAATTCTCAAGTAGAAGAAAATAAAGCTGTAATTTATGCAGTTCTCCCTAGCAAGTAAAAAAAAAGTTATTTTTACAACTCCCTATATTGATTTTATTTTTAGAACACTTTCTAAAACAAGTGGAGAATTCAATCCTACTCTCTGAGGCATGTCAATTTGTGCCCACATAGTCGATGAAAAGATTTAACCCTAAGTGCAGATCATGACATTCTGCTGTGATAAAAGCTGTTTCTGTTTGCTTTAACTCTCATGTGTAGTGGCAAATGCCACCTGTGACACATTGGTATAAGTACAACTATCTCTATTGCACCCAGGGGTTGCAATACACTTGAAGTTGTTTCTGGAAGTTACCTGACTCTCTCTACTCAGAAAAATTAATTTTCTCTAAGTGTTTTAATACAGAAGAAGACAGTCAAGTTCTAGACACAAATAAATTTCACTTGCTGGTGTTTTTTTCAGAACATGATACCAATTAACAATACATATCAAGAGAAAAACAGTCTATGATCTACTTTGGAATGTGTTTCTTTATAACCCTGTTCAGAAAAAGCCTTGAATTTTTGCTTAGATCCTCCTTAATTGTGCCTGTAGGCATTGCTTAATCAGTGCTATGGTAAACAGCCGTTCTCCCAGTCACTGCCTTCTATGTTTTTGCGCATTTAAGGACATGTGTATATTAATAATCAAGACCTGGGCAGAAAAGTGTCCTTCAGTCTACTCTTTTCATTGCCTTCCAAACACCAGCATCTTCTCGTACTATCAAATGAACTGGTTTCCACTATTACTTAAGTCACTGCGCTGTGAAAGCAGAACCAGAAATTGCCAGAACCATCTAAATCGATGAAAGTCTATTGCTCAATAAACCTGAATATGTCATACTACATTATCTTTTCAGAGATAAGGGTTATAAGATTGTTACACTGCCAGTGGCGTATTTCTTTTTGCATGGTGTGAGAAGGCGGCAAGGCAGCAGACTCCCTTCCCATGAAAACTTGAGCAACATTTCCAATTGTCTCTTTATCTTCCCGATGCCTCCTGCTTCATGAAGCTCTTCACAGCCTTGGACCTCCCAAAGAAGCCTGCATACCTGTTTTTTATTGACTTTGGTTGCTACCATAGCTATTAATTATTAGTCAGCTTTTGAGATGGGGAACAGCTGTGTTGTTTATCTGGCCGAGGTTCTGGTCTCCGAGCCTGCTGATCCTCAACATGGTGCCAGCCCATGTATTGAGAATTACATGGCAGGAACAAATTCTCTTCTTCTCCAGCCATGTTGGCTGTCCCGGTCCCTGTCTGCAATAAGGATGAAGAACTGTCAGGTTCCACATCCAAAAATCCTTCCTGCTCCCTTCCCTGTGCTACAGCCCACGCTGGCCTAGTTTTGAATCATGCTGGAAAATGGATATAAGCAGCTAAAATTTCCTTCCTGTGTAAGGTAATATGCCCTTTCTAATATTGGTATCTAGAGGATCCCCAGATCTTTAGCAATTTAATAAATCCAGATGATTGCTAAAAAATAGCGAGGATTGACAGGCCCTCTAATAATTATGATGAAAAATAAGTGAAAATGTCTGTTAAAATTTTGCCAAGAAACTATTTTTGTCCTCAGGCAACATTTTGCTACTCTGCTTGCATGCCTCAGTGTGCTTCCTTCTAAGGTGGCTGTATAGTTCTATAGATACAACAATACATTTGCACATAAGCATTATCTATATCTCTCTTGTTTGCCAAACCTGAAGTAATTTATGTAATTATACACATAATGTATTTTATCCAAATACACAAAGAATATTTTTTTTCTAAATGCCACTTAGTATCTAGATTTAACTTAAACCACTACTTAGTCTATCTTCCTTAATAGGATACTAAAAAGGAATTTTATGACAACATTATCAGTAGCATTTTGCTGATAATTAGAATAACAATAATAATACTGAGATATTTTTTCAGTAATAATGGTGTTATTAATGAGATTTTTATGAAAGACAGACTTCTTTAGTATAATTATGAAAATTGATCTTTTTCATTTTACTTATTCACTGAAATCAGATAAGTGGCTTAACTACATGTATTATTTCTAATAAATATTCAAAAGAATGCATTTAAACAAGGCACCTCATTCTATTCTTGCTCATATTCCTTGCATTTAAATAAAAGTGTAATTGCTCTGCTTTTTTAAACTGCTAGTTTGGATTAGCTGTCTAACCTGTACAGTGTAGCTGTTTTCTGTTTGCATTTTTAATAGCTTTATTACCATTTGGTGAAGCCTTAATTTCTCACTCCCTTGAAGAGTCCTGCCTTTAAGTCAGCTCTACAATTTAACCAGCAATAATCTGTCAAGATAAGATAAAGACCTGCACCAGATGAAATGCAGTATTTTTGTGTAGCATTCTGTCATTGTTAAAGGAAAGATCCGAGTATGTCAAAATGTAACACCTGAAAGTTTAATAAACTTTGTAGCATAATTTTACAGTTCACATTTTAAAATAAATTGTTCTAGAATACATTAGCTTGTTCACTAGTGAAATCAGTTAAATATCTATATAAATATGTTTGGGTGAAGGGAGCCAGCAGTTTCTCAACAAGGATAAAAGTTCTTTCAGTTTTCAAGCCTCAGATTAAGTCACTTCTGAAAATCCTTGCTTCAATTCAGTTCTATTAACTCTGCAGTTTCCCTGTAGTTCCTTCATAATATTTGGCCTTAACATCACTGCAGAGGTTCATTCAATATTACAAACATTCTTTTTTTCAGAGTTGCTAATACTGAGGCAATTGAAGTGAAGCATACTTAACTCCTTGCTTTCAGGACTTGTGCTGGTCCTCAAGTATTCCTGTTTCTTTTCACATTCCTGTTTCACTTATCCATGCCAATAATTTTTTTTTAACATAGGAAGATAAGATCCTAAATCTATGTTAGTGTTAAATAGTAACTGAACTGTGTCAAGTATGTATGAACTAATATACTTATGGGACAGAAGAGTGAAGAATGAGTTTCTCAGTTCTACCTTAGCCAAACTTGCTATTCCACATGCAAATGGGCATTAATGCATTTCATCTTACCAGGCATATTCAATGCAGATGGCAGAAGCACGGCGTCTGTGAGCTGCTCCTGAGTCCATGAGAGTAGATACGGGATCAGGTACATGGCTGGGGAGGGTAAACCAGAGCACTGTGCATGGAACTTTTTGGGCAGCCTTCTGTTCAAATCCTGCACCCCTCTGCTTTCTGGACAGCTTGGACTGTGCTGTGATCTTTCTCTGCTCAACGCAGCAAGGGAGGTTCCCCAGGAAGGGACTGTACTGTATTTCTCACATGAGGAAGGCCCAAACAATGTGGCCTTCCAGGAAGCCTTAGGATTTTTCACCCAATATTTTAGATATATATCTATTTTTAGTAACTGAACTCTTATGAATACTTTTTCCTTTTTCTTTGACCCTTAAATAAAATCTGCAGTAAACTAAAAAGCCAGTACTAGTATCTATTTGCAGGCATTGACCTCAGCTCACTTCTTGGCCTCAAGCTGTTGTCTCTTTCCACAACAACCAATCCTCCCCTCTGAGATTGGGTTAAACTCTCTCAGGGCAGCTTTGCTAAAAACATAGACTTCCATAAAAAGGTTCCATTTTGATGAATCATCACTTTGAAGTGAAAAATATCTGATTTGATGCCAAATTCACCAGTCTGTTTAACTGCAGTGTTCCATCTCCCTGAGCTAGCTCTTGAAGGGCTCTGAAGGTTTGGCACCATAGACCCTGTATTAATTGTAAATACCGTAGTACAGGGTATTTTCATTTCTCACAGCCAGTGATTTAGGTGCTTCAGAGGCATCGTTGAATAGACTTTGATTTATGAGAACCAGGCCCGAGACTGCAAAGGTTGTTCATAATTTAGCTCAGCTTTGACATAAAGTTGGTGATTCTGAGGGCCTTGGTTATTAGTTATGAGACAAAGAATCTGATTTTCAGAACAAACAGGGAAGATAGTTCTGCAATAAAAACATCTACTGTGTGATTCATGAAACACACTGCTGCCAGAAATTCTGTTCAGTTTTGAGGTTAAGGCCATAGGACTGTTCTGCATTGCTCACAGGAGAAGGGCCCATACAACTTGGCCTTTCCACAAAAAGCACTGAGATACAAACCTCAAATTCAAGAAATAGGACAACTGAAAATTAGGCTCCAGAGTCCATTGTTAAGGTCTTAAAAATATTTGTGACTTAAGAAGTATTTCCCAGTGGTTGCTAATTCATGGCAGCCGTGGAAGGTAGTTCAGTGATAGTCATTATCCCTATTCAACAAACAGTAGTTCTTTTTCTGCATGGATATTTGGGAGTTGAAAATGGGAATAAAGGCAGCCCACGAGCAATGTCACAACCCAACAGCCTCTCATGGGAGAGCCTGCAGTGGGCACAGCCCTTAACACATGCTGAATGTGTGTCTGAAACACACTTGCTCCAAGCACAGATCTCCATTGAACAAAGCACATAATCATATTCTTAAGTCCATACTTGTGCTTAGGGCCTGATCTGTGTCTGAAGGACTTTTTGGAACTGCAAACTGACATTCCTGTGCACTGACTCCCTCTGGGAGATATAGTTTAGAGCAGGGGAAAGGGTTCTTTGGCAGCTCAGTTAGATCAGCTCACAAGACTACAAAACGCATGGGGCAGAAGAGCTTATCTGCCAGCATCAGGGGCCAGGAGATCAGCACGTCTTGCACGGGGGCTTGAGGCTGTGTAAGATGTCTCCTCTTACTGCCATGCTAAGTGACAGCAGTACTGTGCAGAGGTGCTGATCCCTGACCATGGTGGGAGGTTACTGCTCCAGCAGCTCTGGCTGTGTGAACAATCCTGTAAAGCACTTTGGCAGAAAGCAGCCAGGTTAATGCCAGCCACCCAGCTCATCCAGGCTAACCCAGGCAGCTTTGCCCATGCAACAGCAACAACAGTGACCTCTAGGAACGGGTTGGTGACATCCTCCTCTTACACAGCTCTTTCCACAGTAATTAATTACTTTTAACCTGATTATCTTTTCACAGTCTGAAGTGAGTTACAGATGTGAACATCTCTTCCTACTAGCAGCCCAAGCCTACACTGACCTGGAAAAGCATTTATATGAGCATGAATCAAGACAGAAGGAAGGGCAGGTAGAGGCTCCCTCTGAGCAGGAGAAATGGTGCACCTGACAGAGCTGAAGCCAACTGGACTCCAAACATGCCTAAAAGCGTTTCTGAACTACAGCCTTACAGCTGCCATCTCAAATTGGTCTCAGAACAAGATCTCACATTCCATGTTTGTGACAACTCTCCACACCAAAACAACCTGAGTTTAAGACTACTCCATGCTGGAAACAGATGTACCTTTGAGGTTAACGTAATGGACTCCATGTTTATGCCTCCCAAATAGTTTTTTATTTTTTAAAAAGTAGAAGCAATACACCACATGTGTGTGATATGAGACTGTGTGTCAATGAAAGGCATAAAAAATTATTCCAGAAAAAGGCTCTGACTGGCGTAACAACGGAGAAGCCAAGGGGCTCCTGGTTCTATAACAAGTTCATTCAGAAAATCACAAGGCAGTGTGACAGCTGGAGTGAGGAAAGACTTGTGGCAATATTTTTTTAAGAATTGCATGATGAAAAAATAATAATAAACATTAACAATGTTTTTTGGTTGGTTTTTTTTCTTTTTTCTTTCCCATGACATAAACAATGGTACTCTGGTCATAAGCCAAAACCTGACAAAGGTCCAAGGTTGAAAAGGGTTTCTTTGAGCTTGTCTTCCTGGTATAATTATTGTAGGTTCAGAGGAATCAGATCTGCAGTGTTGTAAAACTCAACACAATGAACTTGACAGACAGCCAGATTTCTGTTTTCAGCCAGTTTAGGGTTACTATAATCTCATTATTATGCTTGAAAGACGACAAGTAATAGAATCTCAGGTAGCTGTTCTGTCTTTACTCAGCCGCATCTTCTCTTTTATGCCAATTTCCCTTGATTACCTGAACTAGTGAGGCTCGGTTTTCAACCACTTATCTTCCAGCAATAATCATCTGATCAGTCTTACAAGGTTCTCACTGCACTCAACGTTTTTAATGGGTCAAGCGTTAAATTAACCCTTTAACCATACCCCAGGAGAATACAAAACTTATTAAAAAACAATTTACTATTCAGTCATTGTTAACTTTGCAGAGGAGAAGGAGTTCTTTAAACAGATTTGCTTGTTCCATCCACTCATACCTTGTTTTGCTGTGTCTTTACCCTTACTAACATATAAAATTTTTTTAAAGCTTGTCTTAAGGAAACATTCTTCTGGGCTTTTACTTCCACGGAAACATAAAATGAAGCCACAGGAAAAGCTGTGTGTATCTTATGTTCTATTTTAAAGCAACTTCTCACAAAGGTTAAATTAATTTTTCCATGTATGGAAAAACGTCTGCAAAAACATGATTCAGTCAGTCAATATTGCATCTTGGGCAGAATTGTAAGGGTAGCGAAACACTTATGAACCCATCTATGTGAGGGGAATGGTTTGTAACTCTGGAATGGGAGAGTATTTGTACCAGCTACCGCAGGGAAACAGCCAAGCAAGAGGTCATTTACTCATGTAGATCTGTGTTGGTGTGTAGGGCAGTCAGCAGCTGGGATGCCACTCCCAGCTTCCCCAGAAAACTATGGAGTCCCCTCTGGGAGGAGTCTGGAGGCAGGAACCCAGCAATGTTCCCTGGCTTTATACTTCCCAAGGATAGTGCACAGCCAACAGAAATATGTCTTCTGCCCTAACTCACCCCAAAGTTGGGGAAACCAAGGGATGTGTGAGAGGATGTGGCTCTGAAGAAGCAGCCTTGCCAATGCTGCTCCTCACAGTAGGTCTGCAGGCCAGGGAATTGCACCATCAGGAGGGGCTTGAACAAGAGACAAATGGCATCAGTGGCTTTACTGGACCTTAGTTTTCTTGCAGAACTAGGAATCCCTGCACACAAGAATGGCTTTAGCAGAGCAAGTTCCACAATAGGGCAAACTCTTCCTTTCAGCAAAGATCCAATGGCAAAAAAGAGATAACAGTAGAAGTATTTCATGTAAACCAAGGTGAGAAAGAGCCTCAATTTACTAGTTGTTATGAATTAAGGGTGTGATACGTCCCAGTGCTACTTCTTACAACAATACATAGTAGAGATGCCCAGGATGTAGATCTATCTTTGCCATCTTCAACCAATTCTTACTCACACAAAATTCTCACTGCTGTTCAGATGGGTATTGCCAGGAAATTACTTGAATGAAAGATGGAATTTTTTACAGAGACATCTCATACAACACTTTCATCACCTTTAGTTTGTACAATCCCATCTGATCTTTGATGACAATTGGAACTGCTTAAGGGGCTTTACCAGCTCAGGTTAGTAGTCATCAAAGGAATATTAGGACTATAAAATTGACTGTGCATGTTAGTCATTACATGTCTGTATAAAAATAACGTGATGATTTCAGTCTGTTTATAATATATTGGTCCTTTACAGTGGATGAATGGAAAGAAAGAAGACACAGGGTTAAATTTTAGGTGATGTGATGATTTTGAGTACATGAGCTTTCAAGGGGAGTCTAAGATGAACCCCCAGGCCCTTATACAGAAGAGGGATGGGCCAGTGATGAGGACATTGAGCACAGCCATCCTGCTGGGCAAGGCACTGCCAAGAGGCAGCCAAGAGAGACACTAGAAAGAGAAACACATCTTGGGGCTCAGCCCTCTGCAGAACTTCAGGATCTTACTGTGGTCTGCAGTGAAGGTGACTTGTCTTCAAAGAATTCCCATGGTGTGGCATGTTTCTTATGAAAGGGTTATTCTATTTGCTCATCACTGCTTCTTTTCAAAACACAGACATTAGAAAAAAACACAGTGGTGACTTTTCCACGTCATTCCTACTGGGCAGAATCTTCCCCCAGGACAAGTGTCAGGGTTCAGGGACTCCTTCAGCCTGCAAGTGTTTAGTCTCAGATCTCGTTTCTACGAATTTTTGAATCGCTAGTCCACAAACAAATATCAGAAAAAGTTCTGTCAAGAGATATTTTCCCCTAGTAATTACCAAAAGAATGTTTATGTCTCGTACTTTACATGGCAGTGGTGTTTGGGGGCTGCATCTTCAGTCATTTTCTGTGCAAACTCTACTGACAAGTGCCTGAGACCAACCAATATTGTATATATATCAAAGATGGGATTTCCCTGAAGAAAAACAACAATGGAAATATAAAATCAGATAAAAAAAAAAAAGAAGGCACAGTAACAAATTACCACAAATGAAACTAAAAAGAAAAGGCAAGATTCACTTTCCAAACACAGGCACACAATGTCTCTGGAAGGCTTTTTCCCTAATCTTTGGTCGACCATTTTAGATGCCAGTGTCAGATGTTGACAGACATGTTAGAAAGCCTCTGAGTTACCTATGGAGGAGCAGATGAAGGCAGCTAAATAGGTACCCTGCATGCCTAAAATAACTCTAAACATTTCCGTATAGGCAACTGAATCCCACGCCTAGTTTGTTTTGCCTTTGACACCAGAGATTTACTCTTTTAAAATATTAAATTAATACCTTTTTCTTTTTCCATCAGTTTCCATTTGAGAAAAAAACCCAACTGTTGCTTCTTCATCATCCTCTACATTCAGTTGTATTTCTGCAGATCCTCCTACAAAAAAATGAGCACATTCCTGTAAGATCAGCAGGGAGTAGATGTTTTTATGGAGTCCACATCTGTATATGAAAAAAAAAGGAAAAGAGTAATGTGAAATTCAAACTAGTTCTGAAGACAAATACAATCTGTTTACATTTGAAAGGAAAACCAGATAATTTCAATTTATGGAAGTGGACATACGAATTATTAATAAAGAGAAAGGGCAGATTTGGGACAAAATAAAGCAAAAGAGGAAAATGCTGCAGTTTACCAACCTTTATCAATGGATGTTTAGCCCTGGGGAGAAGGGCTCGGGGGTGTTCATGGAAGAGAAGCTCAATATGAATTGGCAGCGCATGCTCACAACTCAAAATCCAGCTGGATCCTGGGCTGCGTTGAGGAGGCATGGCCAGTAGGGAGAGGGAGGAGATTCTGCCCCTCTGCTCTGCTCCTGTGAGACCCCACCTGGAGTGATGCATCCAGCTCTGAAGCCCCCAACACAAGATCTTGACCTATTGGAATGAGTCCAGACGAGGCCACTAAGATGATCAAAGGTCCAGAGTATCTCTCCTATGAAGACAGAGAGACTTCTGCCAAGGCTGAGAGACTTGGGATTGTTCATCCTGGAGAAGAGAAGGCCCCAGGGAGATGTTATAGCAGCCTCCAGTAAAGCCCTAAAGAGAGCTTACAAGAAGGCCATAGAGAGATTTTTTACAAAGTCATGTACGGATAGGACAAGGGGGAATGGCTTTAAACTGAAGAAGGGTAGGTTTAGATTAGGTATCACGAAGAAATTTTTTACTATGAGGGTGATGAGACACTGGAACAGGTTGTCCAGAGTAGTTGTGGATGACCCATCCCTTGATGTGTACAAGGCCAGGTTGGATGAGGCTCCAGACAACCTGGTCTAATGAAATATTCCCTGTCCACAGCAGGGGGGTTGGAACTAGGTGATCTTTAAGGTCCCTTACAACCCAAACCATTCTATGATTCTATGTTTCTGAACAAACACACTTCAATACAACGGAGTGATAGACAAAAATCATATGTAACTTCTCAACGGGCTAATGATTTTCCAAGCTTTCTGGAAGATTCTTGGGAGCATCTTATCCAATGTGTATGCTCTGTATTCATCTGACCCGAAGACTCCCTTTGTAGACAATGGGAAAAGACAGATCTAGGGACTATTTTCTCTGAATAATTTTAAACACATATTTTGAAGATGTACTTTTGAGATAACCTGTGCCCATGAAGATTGTGGAAAAGGGAGAAAGTCACAAAATATTTGTAGGTCCTTGGTCATGTCGAACTGCATAATTAGCAACATCTCAAATCCATTCAAAGCACCCTTTCAATCATAGAACCAAAGAATAGTTTCGGTTGGAAGGGACCTCTGCAGTCCAATCACCTGCAATGAACAGGAACATCTTCACTTGATCAGGTTGCTCAGAGCCCCATCCAACCTGATCTTGGATGTTTCCAGAGAGAGGACATCCACCATCCCTCTCTGGGCAACCTCTGTCCGTGTTTTCCACCCTCAATGTCAGTCTGTTTTTCAGTAAAATTTCTAAGTAGACCTAATGCTCTCTTGGAAGACCATTGCGTCCACTCAGTTTTCCAAAAGGCACAAAGTGCCTGAAACTTGTCAAATACAAAATTCTTCTCCAAAGAATACCACAGTATAGCTCTGCATCAACTTAGGGTTAAAGGCCAGCATCTTATTTCCTTTAGCTCAAACAAAGTTCCCTGTAATTTAAAGAAAATGGCCTGTAGTTAAAGGATAAAAAAAAATGGCAATAAACAGTACCCAAAAACTACACTAGAAAGTGCTCCTGAAGCAGTGATTTTCTAGTATACAGAGTGGCTATATTATAATACCTAACATGAAATGAGTGCAAAATCTTAGCAATTTTAAAGTGTTATCAAAATAAAAATACATTACAATAGACAGTCTGCAACTCAGGCATTGTATTTCTGCTTTTCAAAACTAATTGTCTGCTTTATGCACACATGGAACTTTATCAAACTGAAAAGGTCTTCTACAAGTCAACAGTGTTTCTTATGTTTTCAAATGGGGTACAAGCACTTACCTACATAAATATATTGTAATTCACCTTGAAAAGCAAAAACAAATTTAAGGAAGTTTATTTTCAATTTTATTAAATCCTTCCATTGTTAAGACAAAGCTTTTAAGGATGAATAACCTGAAAATAAACAAAACATAAACAGATAAATCATTTTTATGCGTGAGGCTGATTACAAATTCCATTCTAATTACTGGGCTCCCACAAAGTTCAAGTCTTCCAAAAATTGCATGAATTTGTGGGTGAGAAGGCAGATTTTAATCTATCATATGCAGTATTTATATGCTGAACATAGAGATATTGTATAAACAGGCAAAATCAAGGAGCAAAACCTGTCCCTACTGAAGTTAGAGCATTATTTTCAAAGCATAACTTCTCATATCAAATGTAAACTCTCTGAAAGTTGGCTTTCCAGACTAAACCACTTGGCTAAGATGTTTCTATAACAAAAGGACCTTGAAAGGCAATTCAACTCTTCCCTAGATTGGTGTCTAAAATAGATAGCCCTGTTTCTCTCCATTGGTTCTAGCAGAGACATAGACATCCGGCTCTGGTTGTCCATCTAGGTGGCTGGAGACAGATGAGACAAAGCCTGCTGCCCATCAGGGTACCATTTGCTATTAAGGTAATGGGAGTAGACACCAATTTCAAAAGCTTGCAGTGGAAGTTGGTACTTCTTCGAATGATGCTGGATTCTTTCTACGTATTTCATAGTTTATTACAAACTTTAATGAATCAAAGAAAACTCTACACAACCTTCCCATGTTCTGCCAGACACAAATACTCAAAGACTCTGCTCACAGAGAGGTGGCAGTGGAGAAAATAGGTGGAGTTTTGCCTAGACTTTAAATATGTTACTCCTTAGTAAAATCCTACCAGGCAGTGAACTCAGGAGATGAATCATTGTTGTGGGACACAGGGATGTCCGCCCCAGTCTTGCTTCTCCTGCTGACTCCTGCATGGCCTTGGGCAAACTGCTCCACCATCTGTTTCTCCACCCTCCTTTGTCTGTGCAGGGGATGGCTACAGGCCATTTTGCAGTCAGATGGGAACCAGCTGTCTCCATGCCCTGACCCAAAATGGCATGACCAAGATGACGTGGTGCCAAGTCTGAGGTAACATACCTAGGACCTCAGAAACACTCTCCAACTCCAACTTTGTGCTGTGTTAGACACAGCGAAACCGCTTCTGCTCAGCTCGTGACACTGGCGGAGCGCAAGTCCAGGAAGACACATCCATAGGCTGAAAGCACCCGCTCACTTGTGTCTTTTCTTCTGTGAGTGTGGAACAGGCAGCACAAAGGGAGCTGTAAACTCTGCCCTAGAGATTTACAGCATTGACTACATGTGTGTCTGTCGGTCTGGCCAGCCACCGAGTTCATGCATCCACGGGGTAAAGAGCTGGGATGGTGGCATTTCTAATTAATGCTTCAGTTCCACAGAGAGCAAAAGAAGGTTTCAAATAACTATAGAGATCAAATTTAAATTAATAATATGAATGGAAAAATTGTGTGTGTGCATACATGTGTATGTATCTGTGTGCATTTACACAACGTATTTAATCCCGTTCCTGAAGTGATAAAACAGGAATTTTCCTTGACTCTGTCTTTCCCTTCATCACTGCTTTCACTTATAGATTTTGGTTCAGTCAAGGAATAAAGCCATTTTGTCTTTGAAATTAGTGAGTTACTTACTTATTACCCAGAATGAAAACGCCACAGAGGAACTGGAGTCTGAAGCAATGCTACGAATAGATACTTAATATACAGGAATGCTGTGCTTCTCGGCTATTTATTCAACTAGCTGGAAATGTTCTTAGAAATAAAGAACCAGCTTAACCTAAAATCCACTAATCATAGAAGAGTAGCCAACCATTTTATTGCAATGAGCGTGTACTCTCACGCTACACTCCAGGCTTGCAGTCTTTCAACATGTTTTCAAACACTTAGAAGAGTGTGAAAAGAATTCTCCTGGGGAAAATTCATTGCCTAAACTGGTCTATAAACCTTAAAAAAACTTCCTATGGGGTAGATGCTCTATATCTCTTTCCAGCAGAGCAGGATGCATTACCCTGTACCACCAAGCAGATGCCCTCAGGTGTAACATCCCAGCAACAGGTTTCTCTTTGGGGCATGAGGGAGATTTTAGGTAGGAAAGCTGGTCCAGCTCTTTGAGCAGAGAAAAGCTCATTGGTCTTCTTTATCAGCCTGCCCAAAGCTACTGCTTCTGGTGGTCCACACAGTTGGAGTATGGCTGATATAAAAGCCAGTGTGGGTTCTTCTTGTGTATGGTACGCCAGGGTGGTTGTTGGTGTGGCAGGCTTAGAACTGAGAGGAAAGTTTGTGGAGAAAAGGATAAGAATTTCTTCACCTTGAAATACAGGGTGAAGTTTTGAAAATCCATCCCTTGGGTGTTCAACAAGACCTGTTCAGTTCTGGCTCAACCCTGCTATTATGAATATGCATAATCTCCAAAACCATGCTTGTTTAATAACTGGGCTTGAATCTACGGCCTGTAAAAGCAAGTCTGTGCCACAGCTTGATCTGAGGCTCCATGCTGACAGATGTAACAAGTGCGTGTAATTTTTGTTGCTGCCATTGGTTGAAATGCCAAACTCTAACATTGCTCATTCTTTCCCTTGAAAATATCTGCAGAGGAAGTATTGAAAGCAAGGAATGAATCACTCTTTCTCGCAATACCATTCCTATTGCATTTTTCCGAGATAATCCAGACAATGTGTGGAGTTTGGCTTCTTTTCTTTTCAAAGTCTCAGCCCTCTCTTCCTCCCCGCACAACCAACAGGCTATATCTATACCTCAGCGCTGAGGTCCAGGAATACGTGCTGGACAAACCTTCAGTACTGGAAGCCAGGACACCTTGATATAAGGTTCTCCCTTTGGAGAGTGAGACGTTTTCCTCCAGCATGGCAGAGAGCATCAGAGGGTATGTATGCGAATGTAGCACAGCCACAGACTTTCCAAGGCTTTGAGCTGTGACCTTGGCAGTGCTAGGACATTTCCAGGAACTCCCCCGACACATGCCATCATCTTCCCATGACACAAATAGCTGAGTCTATCCTAGCTGCATATGCACCCAGTGTATGTGCATCCCAGGTTTCACTGCAGAACGGGGAAGCAGTATCTCCACCAACCTGAAAACCATAGATGCATGAACTGAAGAAGAATAAGGAACAGCAGAGCATCAGACCTGCTCTCACACATCACACACGTCTCTGCATTTCATCCCATGAACTCAGCCAGCGAGATCAGTCGGGCAAGTGTTGACTATACGGCACAGATGGAGAAGAAACACTACAAGGCAAGTAAGGGAGGGAAACTGTAACTCTGTCTGCCCTGAGGTCTGGAAGAGTGGGAGAACATAGACAGGCAAGCTGTAATCCAGCTTCAAAAGGCAGCAGAGGCTCAGGAGCATGAACCCAGTGGTATTGTGACATCACCACCACAAACTACAAGTTTAAAGCAAAGTTCATCAATGTAAGAAGCCTGGGCACAATCCAGACATTCCTCTGGCATGAGCCCCACACAGAGAGAAAACACTTTTCAGAGATTAGGTTGGGTGGTAAGGGAAGTACTCCTCTTACCTACTCCCCTGCATCACTTCTAGGGAGGGAGTTTCATTCCAGGAACAACTCAATGCTCCTAGGTAGTAAACAGGGCTTCAAGATCCACCCCATTTTGGAGCAGATCCTCCTTTCTTTCCAAGGTACTGCAAAGGAATTGCAACAGGTAAAAGCCCAGGGAACAGGTCTCCTCTGATCAAAATAGTCCTCTGACCAGCTGTGACCTGCCCATCAACTGGGCACTTCATCCAGCTGATCAGAGGATGTTTTGCCTTTACATGTCACTGATGGAGTGCTCTACAGGACTTCATACAGCAACTCCGGTGACACCTGAGGCTATCAAAAAGTTGAGGAGATAAATCATTCAGCTAGTCAACTTTCCCACCACAGGCAAGATTTGTCTTCCTTTGCAGCTGGTCTTGCAAATTCTTGTTGTTAGGAAATGAAAGACATGAGGAAAGTCTGCTGAGCTAAATGGTTTTGTCATTGCTCCCCTTCCTTAAACTTAAGTTGCTGTGGTGACATAAATAATTGCCCTTGCTTGGATAGGCCAGCACTAAAAGAAACCTACAGTCTTGTAAGAGTTAGACTTGTGAGCTACAACCATTCAACATAAAATCGTGCATGCCACTTTTGTAGGGGTGCTCACACTTTCCCTGTCAGGAAAAGAAAGGCTTTACAAAGTTTACTCACCACCTACTCCATTCGCTATCAAAACTTTGTTCTGGTAAAAATGTGGGTTGTCATCCCTACAGGCTTACTCTTGCAAAATTTACTCTTCAGAAATCAAATTCCATACAAAAAACCCCCAACCCCAAAACCAAAGAAAAACCACCACCAACAAAAAAGAGTAGAGCTTTCCAGTAGAGATCTGTGATTTTACAGCTTTCAGAGCAACATTTCCACACAGCATAAATTTCTTTGGAAAATAAATCCATCTTTTTTTGAAATAGTTAATTACCTTGGTAGAGGAAACAAATGAAATAAAAGATTTATGGATCCCTCTTTCTCATAGCAAAGGAGAAAGTGATCTGTTTGCAGGAGTTATATTTTCAGGCACTTTGCTGAGACACCCCAACCCCCCTCGGTTGCTGACTGTAAAATAAGAAAACTATTACCCAGCTGGGGTAACAATAGGCTCCCACAGTGCTTTTCTGCTCAGCCCGCAGCTGCCAGTGAAAGTGGAAACTACAGCAGCAGGATAACATTCTTTTCTTACAGCCTGTTTCTATGGGCAAGGAGCCCTCCCACTGCTTCAATGTATTTTCTATGCAAAACTGTAGAAGAAGTGACATTTTAAAAGTTTTGACCTTCGGGGCTTTTTTCCCCTCCCCCCCCACCTTTTTTTTTTTTTGCATGAACCAAGGCATAAATTTTTTAAGCCTTCTGACAGGGTATATGTTAGGAACAGCAATAGCCATTACTATAATAACAAAATGTCTCAAAATTTGAAAATTCTATGTTGTGTGTAGCATACTGGTAACCTTTGCGGAGAAAAAAATAGTGAGGAGAGATACAGAACTCTTCTGGTTATTGTCACAGGCAAACAGATGATCGTGGCAGATTTCATACACCTTTGCAAAATTGTGTCATTGAATGCCACCTTTTCATTTACTAATTTCATATTTTAAGGTTAAAATTTCAAAGGACTTCGCAGGCCCAGATTTTTTTCCCCATCCCTCTTCAAGGAAAAAGAATTAGCCTTTTTTATTAAAATTGCCTTTTAAAAAGTGTTTACAAGAGAAAAATAGTGGACTGAATAATGCTAGTGAATAGTAGTAAACGAACTACGTACGTATATATCCAAATTATATGGATCTAATCTGATAAAAAATTGTCATCATTTCCAATTAGATTACAAATATAACAACAAAAAAAACCAACCCTACTGGTTAAAACATAAAATAACACACTAAATATCAGGAAATTATATAGGACATAAGTGATGTAAAACATATTTTCCAAACACAAGCAAAATAAATTAAAACTGTTCAAGCGAGATGGGGAGGGGAAAGGGATGGCCATGAGCCATTGAAGTGAATGCAGAACAGATTCTAAAAACAAGCCTGGCAGGTTAATCCATGTGAGAGTCTTCCATTTACCACCAATTCCCTCTGCTAGCTACCACTGCTATTTACCAGCTCACCCTAATGCTCACCAGGAGCACTGGCCCTGCTGCTGGTCCATGTATATCTCTCTCTCCGGGTCTGACCCTGCATTCTTTTCACAGCCAGCACTCTTCCCATCACACGTTGAAACCAGTAAAAATTTGACCAGTGTAAATGATGACAAGCATGCCTATAGGACAGCAGTGTTCTGAAATAATCAGTTTTAAAAGCTGTTTTAAAATTCATTGGGATTTGGAGGAGAAAGTAGAAAAATTCCTCATTTTAAACTGGTGGCTCCACTGGTGGATTGATAAAAAGCTACAAAGACTTCTTGGTAACCTGAGTCCTCCATCAGAACAAGATAAAATCATCTCTCACTCTACAACACACACACACTGTAACCAAATCCATCATTAGCAAACTACATCATTCATCATTAGGCAAGAATCTACTATAAATTACAATGGGCCCATTAAAAGATTGGGAAACCTAACAAAAAAAGCAAAGGGAAAAAAAAGCTCTCCCAGGAGGGTCTGTGTCAAGACAGAAAATTCTTTCAAGTCCCCTTGATCTGTGCCTGAGACACTATAAACTCCTAGGACACCCCTTGAATCTCACATCCTACACAAGCTATCTCCAGGTAAACAGGGCAAAGAAGGTCCTAATTTCTACCCAATCTATATGGCTTTCTTTTCCCTGGGCAGAACATGCCCAGTAGATTCTCATACCTTAAGTTGCTCTTTCTGGTGTGTGAACCAACAGCTTAAAAAAATATTCGGAACTGTTTCCATGGCAAGCCTGCCATCAGGGAGCTGGGGACCAGCAATAGTTCTAGGGAAGTCACCAGGGTACCTGCACCTTTTCTAAGGGCTCCTCAAGGGTTGGGGCACAGAGCTCTGGAGTAGATCCCAGACCCTGCACCTAGGGAAGGTGGTTTCCTTGCTTTGGTGGGGGTGCAACCAAGTCAAACCAAGTTGTCATTTCAAAAGTGTGTCTCTCATCATCTGCTCTATTAATAGTTATTTGCATGTTTCCTGAGTTCATTGCTGCAATATGTGGGTGCAGGCAGAAGAATTCTAAAGGATTTTTAGGTTGATAGTGCTTCCATTATTCAGGACAATGTGCTATCCAAGGCAGGCAGCTATTTGGGATAAATAGCCTATCCCCATTTGTCCAAAATAGCCAAATGTCTGGCATGAGTCATGCCAAACAGGCAGCTGCTCAGCAGGAGTGTAGTACTGGCATACTAAAAAGCAGAAGATATTGAAGGGGGCAGAGAGAGCTAAAGGTGGCATCAGTGTATAGTGACAGAAGGTTTGTGGGGTCAGTATTACACAGCCATCACACTCACTAAAACTGTCAGACAACACCTTCATAAATGGCAGCGTTTTTCTGCAGTTTGTGCACAACAGTTTCCAAGACACCACTCATCTCCTTAACTCTGTAAACAGACAATAAGCAAATATCTTAGAGGCCACCACGTGGGAGGTGCTGGCAGGTACTGACTCTGGAGCACACATATTGCAAGTGTGATATCACTGTCAGCACGGACAGGACAGTTTTAGGAAACAGTTCCTTTAGTAAGCGTGCTGCTCTGTGATTTGCATAGCACAGGGCATTTTCTCACCTGTCTGAGATGGATTCCTGAGAAGCAGTGGCTTTTGCAAGGAGCAGCGCGGATATCATAGGGAGGTACATGAATAAATCTACAGATGAGTGAAGGTATCTGTGTCCTTAGCTGGCTCCCAGGTAAAGTCTTGTACATACAGACTTGTGAGCACTGTACATATCCCTGCTGCGTGCAGGCTCCCTTCTGTCCTTTTCAGGCTGTGAAGTCTCTTCCTCCCTCAGCATTGCCTAAGTACTGATAATTTATGCAGCAGATACTCCTGTGAAGTAGGTAATGAAATTCATTTCACAGAGAAAGAAACTGAAGCTGTAAAATTTGTGCCGTACCAAACATGGCAAAGAAAGCACAGGACAAAGTCCTGAATTAAAATGGTTACCGAGAAAGTCTTCTATGACAAGAATATCCTTTGTCACAGTCACCACGATGCAAGCTCAGCAGGTGTCATTTCAAATTCAGTATCTTGGCCATCTACTTGTCTTTTAAAACAAGTGAAAACAGTCCCTGGCATGTAGTAAACTTCTTGCCAGATTTTGGAATTCTCTAGCTTACAGTATCTTTAGCACATTCAAGTGCCAAAAAAAATTAAAAATGAAACTGGGTAAACGTGTAGTTAGTCATGCTTGTAAAAATGTCAACGCCGTCAAAAATATTTGTGTGAAAATCGTAAACAAAATCTGCTGCCATGAGAAGTTTTTTGGTTCTTAATTATGGGACAAAATGACTTCTTTTTCATGAAGACTTAAAAGAAAAGAGCTAACAATGTGATGGAAATACTGGCACAATCTTGACTCAGCTGCTTCCCTGGGGTAATAAAGTTGCTCCCAGAAAGAACAGGATTATGATCTTCACAGAGTACCTTAAAAATCCAGCTAGTATGCCAGGCTAGCTTAGCAGGTTCCTAATAGGATGTGTAATCTTGCACCTCCAAGCATGTTTAGAAGTTTTCAGGTGCTTAAAGACAAGAGCGGATTGGTTAGCAGTCCTTTACTTGGCATTTTTGAGTGGATTTCTAGAACTGCAACTCTCAGATTTGCACACTTAGTTATAGAGGCTGGATAAGCATATTTTATAACCTAAAAAAATAAACAAAAGCAGGAGGTCACCAGACCAAATCATGTAGGTCAGTGGAGAGGAATACCTATAGCTATCGCAAGGTTTGTGTTCACTGACCTGTGGGAACAGTTGGTGGTCCCACTCCATTTCTGAAGGACAGATGTTCTCACCCGCATGCTACCACAGGTGGCAATGCTGGGGTCAGCAGACCCCATGGGCACATCCCAGGAATGGACCCCCACAGAGAGGGTTCACTGGGGCCAGGTGCCCTGACAGGTCCTTTGGAAAAGTTGTACTCTCTTCCCCCTCTCTTCTTTGCGACTTTGTAAGAGCGGACTCACACTCTTACAACTTGTGGTTAATTGCTGAATTTTCACTGATAGCAAAGTCACAAGTAGTGGAAGTGAGCATTCAATGGCTTGGTCATTTGGGGACTTTATTTTCAAACCATGCAGTGAGTTCAGGCCTTGCTGTCTTCTCAGAACAGGTTCGTGTATGTTTGTGCAAGGTTGTAAAGTGTAAGACTTGCAAACCAACACTGAAACAGACAGACAGCCAAGTCATTTAAGATTTTTTTATGACTGGGGTGGTGAACATAGGAACAGGTTGCTCAGAGAGGTAGTAGAAGACCCATCCCTGGAAATACTCAAGGCCAGATTGGATGGGGCTCTGACTAACCTGATTGAGTTGAAGATGTCCCTGCTTATGGCAAGGAGGTGGGAAAGAAATGACTTTTAAAGGCTCCTTCCAAACCAAATTATTCTATGTTTTCTCTTGTCCTGAGCTGCAAATATAGCTTGTTAAAATTAATGTCCAACTGTACTGCTATGGAATCTAGAGCAAAGGTCTGTCACAAATATGGCACAGAACAAGTTACTAGAAAGAAGCAAATTCCAAAAAGGGCTGCAGCAACTAATGCAACCTCTCCTGCTGAGCTTTATGGTTCCAAGACCTTTTACAGAAATGGCTTCCCATCCCTTAATATCCCTGGGAGTTCAGTACCAATGTGCTATAGTGCAAATGTAAAAGATTTCTTGAAACAAAATAAAAATTCATAACATTCATCTTGTATTACTCAATTCCATGTCAGTTATTATCTTTTCTCCTTGTAGAATTTCAGATTGCTGCCTGAAAAGGCGAGGAGAAACAGTCTTATAGTAATACTCACTAGATTTGTTCATGGTAGTTTACATTAGCCTATTTTAATTGAAAATATCTGCACGGAATCGAGATACAATCAAAATTCAAGTAACATTTTACATACCACAAAAGCAATAAAACCCAAAGCAGAAAAACATGACATTAGATGAACAAAGGCCATGTTGGCTCATTTCAATCATGTCTACCTTCTTTCCTCCAAAGATCTCCTGAGAGAGTCCTGGTACCTCTTCCTTGCTATCCCAATGAAAACAAGCTTTTGTTGGAAGAACAAAAAAGGTGTGACTCTCTTATGCACTGTCTTTAAGGCTTACTCTTAATCAGATAGAGGAATTTCTAAAACATTCCACGCTTCCTGAAAAAAAGGCATAAAACAAGAACTGGGTAAGTTTTTGCACCCACTTTTGGTTTGTCTTGTGAAAAAATTCCATTGTTTTAACAGTAAATAAGAGCAGATTTGCTACAGTGCTCAGTGAGCGTGAGGACTATGGGAAAAGCAGATCAGAAATAAATGGATTAAAGAAAACACAGTCTTCTAAGCAGAAGGAAAAAATATTGCCTGGAGAATATATTGAAATGTTAAGTAGAACCAGACATAGTCTGTGACCTGCCTTGCACAAAGGGCAGCAGGGAAATGAAAAGTACTCTCTACCTCTGGCTGGCCTTGCACAGCGAGAGGGAGGCCTTGAAAGCACTGTCTTCTTGTCAGGACTTTCACCAGCGGCTCTTCCCATCCTCTGTACCCCAGAGAGTCAGCAGGAGGATGCGTTGTCATCAGGCCAGCATGGGACAAGCCACTTATGGAATAAGACAGCAAGACCGTCATGCTAAAAAATGCCATCTGCTTTCTGGACTGTTCCTAAAACAGTACAAAAATACATTGCCAATGGCTCACCCAAGGGAGCCTCAATGGGCAGCAGAATTTTTTGTGTCTCTTGGGAAATGGGCTCTTCCAATTCCATCTATTTCCAAGGTTCCTAGAGCACAAAGACAAGCAAAGTGGATTTTTTCACATGAAAAGTAGTGAGAAATTTGCCTCAGCCTTGTTGAGAGCATCAACCAAATTCAGCCTAAGTCTGATAAATTATCAAGGTTTGTTTTCTATGTAGAGGCTCTCAGCTCATTCTCCTCAGATTGTTGGGAGACAGAAGAGTGAAGCAGATACCCTTGGATCTCTGAGATATCACTAAAATAATTCTATAAAGCCTTGCCCCCTTCCATCAGTTTTTCTGGGATCCTGAACATATTGGATCTTCCTTTCTTTGCTGCTGACATTCTAGGGTCCAGAAGTTGGATCCCCTCTACTGGGCCTGGGCACAATACAGTATCACAGACATTACTAGTTCACACTGATGCAAAAGATGATCAGGGAAGATGTGTGAGATAGGACAATGTGGAAACGTTTCCTGATAGGAAGGGTCAAAGTCATCTCACTAGTCCATCAAACTTCCTGGTGAGTCCATGAATGAGGCTGTTGCCCTTATCTTTCCCCATTCTTCCATTGCTATCTCACATCCAGCCAGGATATGAGAATAGGTGCCTGGTGATATAGTCAGTTTCTTTGATGGATCTAATTCCTACTAATGGAGTTCTTCCAGGGCAATCGTGCTACTGTTAAGTGTAGTTATCTGCCTTTATCCTGCCCACAGCTCTGCGAAGCTGTTGGAGGAGGCTGTGAGACACCAGTCTATGGGATTGGATGAGATCTACCCAAAGGTGTGGAGGGGGGTGGTGAAAGAGCTCACTGAGCCACTTCTCAATGTTTACCAGCAGTCCTGGCTAACTGGGGAGGTCCTGGTTGACTGGAGATTGACCAGTGTGATGCCCATCTACAAGAAGAGCCAGACAGAGGATTCTGGCAACTACAGCTGTCAGCCCAACCTTGGTGCCTGGGGGGGTCATGGAGCAGATCATCCTGAGTGCCGTCACACAGCATGGGCAGGACAACAAGGAGAACAGTGTGTCCAGCAGGACCAGGACAGTGATTGTCCCCCTGTACTCGGCACTGATGAAGCTACACCTCAAATCCTGTGTTCAGTTCTGGGCCCCCACCGCAAGAAAGATGCTCAGGTGCTGGATTGTATCCTGAGAAGGGCAACGGAGCTGGTGAAATGTCCGGAGGACAAGTCTGATGAGGAGTGGCTGAGGAAGATGAAGGTGTTTAGCCTGGAGAAAAGGAAGCTTAGTAGGGACCTTATCACTCTCTACAACTACCTGAAAGGAGGTTGTGTTGAGATGAAGGCTTATTTCTGTTCCCAAGTAACAAGCAACAGGACAAGAGGAAATGGCCTCAAGTTGCGCCAGGGGTGGTTTACATTGGGTATTAGGAAAAAATTCTTCAGGATTGTCAAGCACTGGAAGAGGCTGCCCAGGGAACTGGTGGAGCCACCAACCCTGGAGGTGTTTAACACATGTAGACAGGGTGCTGAGAGGCATGGTTTAGTGGTGGACTTTTCAGCACTAGACTAACAGTTAGATCTGATGATCTTAAAAGTCCTTTTCAACATAAGCAATTCCATTATTCTATTCTAACAGTTTGCAACTTTTCTTGGCTGTGTTACTGTCAAAGTAGATACAGAAAAATACCTATACCTAATGCTAAGATTAAATGAACTCTCAGCAGAAGAATTAAAATCTAAAATTAAAATGGCATCATTTTGTGTTAGTGTTGTAGCCTGCCTCTTTGGAAATTCCTGAATCTCTGCGCAATTCACCAGTGAATTTACTAACATTAATTTATGTAAGGCACCATAACAATAGACACCAACAATATGTAGACATCTGCACCAAAGCTGTTTTGTTTTGCCTTTTCTTTATTGTAAGCCACATGACCTATGGTAGCTGTCTAATTCAGGTTGAGCCAAATTACTGCTAGGAAGGGCTTACATCTTTCCATTGACTCTAACAGGGCAAAAAAAGAGGTGGACTAGTTCACATGTCTGCATTGTACATGTCTTGCTTTCAGTCATTCATATATAAATTTTAGTTACTTAGCCAACCACAAGTGTCTCTATGCAGTTTAAGGGATTCCATTAAAACTGTATCTTCACATACGGTGCAAACAACAAAGGTAAGGTGGTGAGTGAATGGTGTGAAAACTTCCCAGAAACAGGTTCAAGCTCACTTCAGTAAATAGTTTAGGATGGAAATCAGCCTCAGAACAAAATGTAGAGATTGCTTGTTTGGCATAGCTTTCCCACAGTAAATAATAGATACAAAATTAGCTAGTGAGGGAGGAAGGGAAAAAAAATAAATCATTTGCTTTCACTTGCAAAGCCTTTAAAGCATTCAGAACAATATAAATCCTGAGACAGAGAGACTGTCCTCTACAGATGGGCACTGGGCATCTGCAACAAAACACAATCATGACCCTACATATAAGTTTCTGTGAAGGGCCATTAGATGGGAGACAGCTCATTGTGCGCACATGTGCTTGGATGAGAAAAATGAGTCACTCCCAACTCTGGATCAAGCAGGTGATGTAAAGGATTGGCAGGGAGAATGATGCAGACAAAGGCTCTGCTTTCTGAAAAGCACTGAGTCACATCCTAGGAAAAAGCATAAAAAAAAAGAAAGCAAAACTGGATGCAGCTATATCAGTTGAGAGTTGGGAGCAAGGATGAACACACCTACTTCTGCTGTAGAACATGCATACCTATATCAACTTAGAAGCCCAGATGATGTTTGCAGTGTCTTCTGTAAGGTCTTAGGATTGAAACTTTCTATCTGTTTGGCCACAGCTCCATTAGGAGCAGTCTTTTTTGTAATTTCACATGTCAACATGATGTATAATTTTCTGGACTGACAAATTCTTCAGTAGTCACAGGGCTGGCAAGAAGTAGGCTGCTGCTAAGGAGAGTTAGGTTCACCATTTTTCAAAAGTTTTGCTGTCCTTCTTTGCAATATTTCTAACTTGGTATCAGTGAAAGGATAACCAGGAGTTATGCCTTTACATTTGTAATTTAAGAGATGGACTGTTATGAACATTCTAGGATCAAAAAAAGCCACTAACACAGTGAACTCTTAATTCCCTTGCTATGTTTTACCTAGATTTTAGAGCAACAGGAAGGCAAGCAGAGTTTTTTAGCTCTCGGCTGTGGGTCAGCCATAAGGAATCTGGCCTGCCTTCGTGTTGAGATGCTCAGGTATCCTGCTCTCCTCCCAAGTACTTTTATTACCCTTACATCACAGAACCCCTCTACTTACTATACAGAATGGATGTTAACACTGTTAATTTCACTAACTTAGAGGAATTCAGCTCACATTGTGACACCTTTTTGTTGATTTTACTAACCCCTGGTCACTCACAAGATTGAAACAAAAAGCTGAAGACATCTAAGCTAGAGCAGGGGAATAGCCCCTAGCTCTATCATCACCTTCTTGGATGTGGCAGGGCAGTTAACTCCAGTTAGCCCTTCAGTGGACTAGCTTTTGATATGAATAACAGATTCAGAAACCTGATTTCTGAGCTTGGGACCCCTCAGGAGGCAGCAGGTGCCTATCCTTTAAGGCGCAGCCAGAGTAATTCTGCAGGACAACTTCTCTATTGCTTTACAAGCGTCTCTCTCTATGCGCATATAACAATTGATACAGCAGATGCTCTGAGAGGTAAAAGTCATCAGGAAAATGAATACAAATTGAGTTAAAGATTAAGTTGAGAAGTGGTGCTCAGGCAGCATAAATTGACTTAGTTATAGTTTAAATTTTTTGTGCATCCAAGTCCCGTTTCCTCAAATCTCAACTCAGGTTTCATTAACGTTTTATGATGCCCCCAGAAGACCTTGTTGCTTTGCATCTGCTCTGGCTTTGCTTCTGTGAAAGTAATTTTTGTGTATGCTGGTGAACAGATGTGAGTAAGAGATAGATCTGGGTAGATCTGGGGATTGTCATTCTCTTGACACTCTTCTGCAAGTTCAAAGAGGTACTTGTCACTCAACCCCAGCTTTTAGGAAGAAACATTGGCCAGTTTTGGGATGCCACACATTTTTGCTGGGCTCTGACAGCTGATGTTTGAAATCTTCTGGAGGGACCAGGCTGAAGCCTGAGACCAGAGTGACACATGAGACAATTAACACATTAGACCTCCCCATCCCCCAGTGAACTTTTGTCGGCCTGTCCTCTTCCTGAAAGGAAGGGGGAAAAACATCCTTTTTGTAGTGGCTGGTCATTATATAAAGCAAATTGAGAGTGAAGGGAGGGAGCAAAGAGATGGCACAGAGCCCGATAAGTGCACCCTTAAATCTATAATTAAAACCAAAGGCAAGTTCCCAATATAGCCAATCCAGTTATATAAGATCTTACAAAAGCTTCACACTGTTTGCTGGGTTTTGCTTTATTACTGTTCCCTCTCCTCAGAGTTCACTTCAGGTCAGTAGGGGATGAGGTATTACAGTCAGAGTTTATGGCAGGGTAGAAATCTAACAGTGCCCTGTTTGTAAAGATATGCAAGTGTGCACCCAGAGGGAAAAAATAATCGCTGGCTCTACTTGAAAGAGAAGAAGTTAATGGTCACTCTGGAGCTCAGTTTAGACCACCTCTAGCTCCAGAAGCGAATTTCTAGTTACTAAGAAATTACTTGAAATGATGTCCTGAGAGTCTGTGAAAGGCTGCTCCTTGTCAGCTGGTCAAAGAATTCTGGTAAAACTACATGTAAGACAGGAAATCAGGCTGGATATGGCCTGCTAGCCAGCCAGACTGAGGAATCGGGATGCAAAAGTTTTCTCAGAAAGCCCATGACAAGTCTGTACCACATTTTTCCATGCCTACTAAAAGCATCCTGCAGGAAAACACAAGACCAGCTGGCATATTTTAAGTGTAGGCAGCTCACTGCAAAGGTACTGGGAGTAGGTACTTATATGTGGGAGTTGGAACACGTATCAGAACCACTACACTAAATAGTATGCAAGCTAGATTTCAGAAATATAAATAAAAAGCAGTTATCCTTATTGATAAAAGCCATCATTGCTGCATCCTCTTCTTGCATTCTTTACAACAGCAGTAGGCAGTAGCACTCCTAAAAGCAATGGTTTCCTAGGGCCATGCTGAAACTAAGCTCTTCCTCCATGTTAAACACCCCAAAACACTAACAGTCAAGAATACCACACCGAAACACAGTACAACCACTCAACAGTAATCACACACTGCACAGACATCCATGTATTTCTGAGGTACAGGATTCCAAAGGTAAGGAGAACACGGGAGCTGCGGGAAGAAGGCAGAACCGTGTTCTCCGATTTCTGGTTAAGTGACAAAGTTTAGGCACATGCAACAACATTCATTAGTTAATGCAATTTGCTGATGTCTCAGGGTGGCAAATGTCCTCAAGAAGAACTCACCTGGAAGAAGCTGATAATTTCTGAGCATAGCACCAACACTCACATATCAAAACACCTTCATGTTCTAAGCCCCAACTATATTTAATTTGTCCCCCAAAAATAGAAGTATGGGAAAAGAGAACACTTTCAAAAAAATTCCTAAAATACAACACTTTCTTCCCAGTGACAACCAGAAATGCTGCAATTTTTTACCAACATCATAGGCATCAGAAAAATGGGAAGAATTATTTGCATGAATGTTTGTGAAATCTATGACCATCTTTTCTTTGCAACATGAAACCCCAATGAAATATACTTTTCAAAAACTAAGTTTTAAATGGTAAGTTAGTTGCTTTAACTCTGTTTGAGCTGTGACAGTTCCCACCTTGCAAATGTTGTATGGAAAGTCACCATGGGCAAAACTGCATTGCTGAGGCAGTATAATTAAAATACGATATCTGACTGGGTTCAGTTCCAGTTCCTTCATCACGGCTCCATCAGAGGATTTTTATAATTAATAACTGACAATGTCAGGTGCTAAAATGGTTATCCAAAGAGGATTTTTTTAAATTGCACTGGTTTGAAAGCTGAGGCGCAGCTCTGCAAAGACCTGTGTGGGAGAGCTGTGGGAAGGAGAGGCTCAGGGATCTTACTTTCCTCATGTACCCACCAGCCCTTGTGGCAATGTGGGTGCTGGCAGAGCTCCAGTCTCACAGTGACAGTAGCACAAGGTTCTTCAAAGACAAATTGGTCTTTCCAGGGCAGTGGTTCTACAACTACCACACAAATCATCAGAGCTGGTGGTAGGCAGAAGGAATGACTGCTTACCCTTTCAAAAGCTTATACATGGTGCAGACACTCTGGATCCCAAAGTACATTTAACCACAACATAAATACAATGTTTTCACAAAGTTCTGTGAAGCCATGTCAGATGTATGGGGCATAAATGAGAAATGGGCTCATTAAGTTTCACTGGGATGTAGTATCAGCCCAGATTATACCTGCTGATACCAATCGAACTCACAACCACCACCAAGTAGCTGTCTGCAAGAAGGTTGACATCTCTATATCAAAAGGGAGGATTGACACTAAAATTAAGGCTCACATGGTTACTATTTTCATCATAAGAGTGTGACATGAGCTGTTGTTTTCTGAGCTAAGACAATGATCAGCTTTTGCGATGTTACCACAGAATCACAGGTTGGAATGGACCTCCAGGGATTGTCCCATCCAACCCCCCTGTTCAGGCATGGACACCTAGGCAGGACCATGTCCAGAGAGTTTTTGAATATCTTGCTATATATAATTTCTGATATTTTCTCATCTATATATCCACATAGTCTTCCAGCTGTATGTTCAATAAAACAACTAGCACCAGTAAGCAGGCATTATCTATTTACCAGGTAACATTCTCAGACAAAACACAATTTTTACCCAGAGAAATACGAAAAATGGATACAACACAGGCTCCTCACACTAGACTATGGCACGTCTTTCTGTTTTCAGCAGGGCACCACACAGTGTCTAACAGGGACATCTGTAAGCAGCTTGTGTCTAAATGGGAAGGATCACCAGCAGTTCCACGTACATCAGCTCTTCTCTTGTGTTTGTCTAGAATGTTTAAAGCATTTCCGTCAGTATACCACCATCTTTCACGTGTTCTTATAGATAGAAGCTCAAGGAAAAAAGTGCACCTGACAAGTTTTTCATAGAAAAAAGGTGGTAAAAAAGTCCTGTGCAAATCTTATGAAGAGGAATCAATGTCTATGTCAGTCTTATGTAGCTTTGTCACGTGACATCCACTCTGAGACCACAGGAAAAAAAAAAATAATTTGATGGTTCTAAGTGGCTGTTAGTTTTGTGGTGTTTTTTACCTAATGAAATCAAGGTAATCAAGCTTGAGCTCTAAGAGCTAATCAGGTTCTGGATGGGATTGACTTGACTACAGGATTTTATTTCCTTGAACACATCTGATAATCATTACAGTCTATCAGCTTGGTAAAATAACCGCATTGTGTCAATGCTGGAACTAATCGACTGACTTTCCAGGGCTCAGATAGTCTAACACGTATTTCACTGTCGATATTTGTTTCAAAACTAATTTGCACTGCCTCATAGATTTTTGGCTTCAGGTGCCATGGCTTCTCCTCCTATAATATGCTGAAAAGTAGTTTCAGTGCTGTGCTGACATCTCATTCCCTTCTTGTTGCCTTTTTTGTGTTTTACATCATGAAACAGCACGAATGATTTCAAGGGACCATTCAAATAAGGTACACAACATGTATATGACAGATCTTATGTGCTGTGGCAAAGGATAAATGTTATAAAACAGCCTCTGATTTCTCAGTACTGTAACAGCCTCTTTCTCATTTGTCATCTGCTAACATCTTTTTTTGTTGTTGTTTTGATTTCTCCATGTCTTCCACGGTTTCTTTTATTTTCACCTCTGAGGTTTCCACTTTAAATAGATCAATTGATAAAGGAAATACCAAGTTGGCTTTCACTTTCCATTCATGCTATTTTCTTTCCTTAATGTTTACAAGAAACTTTCCATTTATCATTAAGCACCCCCCTCAAAATGTACATGTTCAGTCATGTTTAGTAACAGTGAAAATAGAGATCACTATGGCAAAGTTCAAAGCCTTTTTCAGTTTTTTGCTGTTCTTTTTCAGTTGTGCAATCACAGAAAAACTGCCAATGATTTTCAAGACTTTTCCTGTTTCTGAAGAATCCAAAACCTTCTCATGTGCCCCCTTTTTTTTTGTTTTAAATACACCATGGTAAAGTGTCTGGATGTAAATAAATTGGTCACCAAGACAAGGAGGAAGTAAACATGTTCTCTTAAATAACTCAAATAAAAAGATTTTTATCATACCAGTGCTGTGCACTCTTTTAGAACTGAATTTTAATTTCTATACACTTGTGAAGAACACTGTGAACAAATGATTCAGCAATGCTCCTGTACCTAACATACTTTAGAAAGCATACTGAGTTTAAGAGAAGAGATGCTCCTGTTCTCAGGCCCCTCAGATATGACAAGAAAGAAAAAGAAAACTCAGTTCAACATTTGAAGCAAATAAAACCCATAGACAAAAAAAAAAATATGTGATCCTCTTCTTGTCTTCTTCCCAGGAAAACCATGACAGATGAGACCCAGGAAGGTAAAAAAGATTTTTCTCAGTGCTTCAGAATTATTTGTTCTTCCTGCTTGTGGAGATAAAACAGACAATACAATGATGGGTCCTAGTCAGATCTGCACTTAGGCATGGAAATTGCTTCTCTCCAATGACTGTACAAAGAACCAGGGTTTGTCAGCAGCAGTCTGAATCACTGAGGATTTTGGATGCAATAGTAGTCAGAAAGCCTAAATCAGGCACCCCAGGTAGTCAGCTGAAGTCTAAAAATGGGGTAGAAAAGGGAGACAGAGCACCATAAATTTAGAGGGGAGATATTTTTCTATTCTAAGTCTTCAAATCTGCCTTAAATCTATGCTATGATTGTAGCACATTGGTTCCTTCTGCTGCGGGTAATGAGGTACCTTCTGAAATCTCTTGCTAATTTACACAACATCTGAATGCAGGATGGTATTATGGCACCTCTCTGCTGTTTTAGCATTTCATTCGCAGGCAGCAAATGCTCTTATCTACTCTCATGCTGTCAAAAATGTGTGCATCTTTTGTGTCCACAGAAGTTGTGTGATGAGAGGAGGTTCCTCCCTAGAATCCATCCCTTACCCTGCAGGTGTTGCAGCTTTCCAGCCTGCTGGTAGCAGGCAGACATATATTATTGGTAGTGCCAGCAACAGTTCCCTTGTCTTAGCTCAATGTGGAAACAATTGCTCAGGGGTCCTGTAAATAATAGTTCTTTGGAATCATCTGGAAAAAAAAAAAGGAAAGAAGCCCCTTGGTACACCGTAAGCTGGCAGTAATTTTCACATTACTTCAGACAGTATCCCATTCATTGCTTGACAGATCTGTTTTTAATTCCAATTTCTCCTTCTCCTTTAGCTCTCCTGTTGCAGGTAGACAATAGAATTTAACTGTTTGTGTCCATCACCCATGGCTTTATTTGCTGCCAAACTCTTTACTGTTTCAGGAGAATATCTAGCAAAAAGCACAGACTAGTACTGAGGCTGTCTGTCCTATAGAGAGCACAGAAATTTGGGGGGAAAAAAAGAAAGCTAAGAAGACTTGACAGTAGCTTTTGTGAAGCCCACTTCACATGCAGGAAAATTATCTTTAAAAATACATCTGCCTGACGTACTCTTAAATGACCTCCCTGTATGATCTCCCTGATCGGATCAGCGACACCGTACCACAAGTAACAAGATTGGAGAGGAAGTAATACAGTTCTGAGAAAAACTGCACTCCAGCCTAGTGCCTTAAAAAAATGTTCCCAGAGTGATTTTAAGTAATGCAAATTATGCCAGAGAACAGAAAGTGCTCATACCTTAATCTGCAGTTCTGTTAGCTGCACAGAATCTGTTGCCTGAAACCTGTCTAGCAAGCCCTTGGTCCACTTGCACATGTAACAAGATGTTTGTTTTGTGGAGGCAGAGAGGCAGACATAGAACACAAACAAGTTTTGAGAGTGCCACTATTAGTGCTACAATCCCTATGTGGTACAAAAGCAGTTTCTCTGAGGACTGATGGCTGGTTTGTATGCGGGGAAGCTGCTGTCAAATCAAAGGCAATGTTAGATCTCCGTCAATTAGAATAAACCCCTCTTTCCGGATGCCATAAGATCAACATATTCCTGTTACTCTTGCCCTGACTACTGTGATGTAACAAACTCTTAGGAGAAACAGCGACCAAGTGTTACCTGAAGGTAGCGATTGTGCCTGGCTGAATTGTTCTCTCTAGATACAAAGGCTAGTCATAGGCTCCTGAGCTTTTTTTTCCTGCTTACCACAGCAACTGAGATGCAGGTGTTCTTCTCAGAAAAATTCCTGCCTAGGATATCTGCAGTGTGCAGTAGTGTCTGTGCAGAAACAGATGATCCTTGTGCTTGTGTCAGCAGACCTGCGTGGCTGGGCAAAATTAGTTTTCAGAGCCACAATTCTGAGGTGCCATCTGCAAAGCACAAGAATGCATCATACCATGAGAGTACAAAATATATGCATCTTCATCCAAGATGCTGGCCTATCTCCCCCTGCCATATGCTCCAACTGCTAAGCTAAGTTGCCATTCCTGAGTATGTGCCAAACAGTGAAAACAGCATAACCCCTTGAGTTATATACAGTAGTGCAGGGCTACTGGATCTTCAACTGATCATGATTCAGCAGCTGAAAATTCAAATGAAGGTGTAATATTCAAGGCTGATTGTGGAAAGTGAATTAAAAAGTAGGAATGAGAAGGAAGTAACCCAAGACACACTTAATTTTTTCCTTAATAATTTTTTTTTGTTAGACTCCTGTGTCCCACACAGGGGGAAGGAATTCATTAAGGAATTAAGAAAGAGCATAAAACAATATTAATTAAGGGGTAAGCAAGGGTTGTTGAGTATAAATATGATCGAATTCACTGTTGATTCCTTACTGCAAAATTCAGAATTTAGAAAAGAGATTGATAGCAACTAAGAAGAATTCAGATAATTGTTATAGAATGCATTAAAGAAATAGATGTCCCATGAATTTTTAAGCCAATATAAAGAATCTAATGGAGAATTACAGCCCCATTTGTACATTCCACTACTTTTGAAACTTTTCACTCTATTCAGAGTGACCCAGTCTGAATTCTATGTTTTCAAACCAGAAATAATCAAAGTGAGCCAAGAGTACCTACTCCAAAGACTAGTGGGGAATTAATGTTGATTCTCAATCACATTTTATCCAAATTCAGTAGTGTGGGGTTACACTTTCACTGGAATGAAGGTTTAACAAGCACGAGAAAGAACCTTGGAGCAATAATTAGATAATTACAGAAATACCATCCCTTTAAGTACCACTGAACTGCTCCCACAGGGGATTCACAGGAAGACCCTAGTACAAAGTGAGTGGAAATACAGCACCAGTGCTGAGAGATTGTGGCCCCAGTTCTACAAACACTGGTATAAATTACCTCACACAACAGAAGTCCAGGCTGTGCTGTTACATACCTGTGCTCACATAGGAAGTGCACATAGGAAATGCTTATTATTCTTTGCTGAAAAATTCCTGCCCTGGTTACTGTTCTTACGAATGCCTCATTTGCAAAGGAAAAAAAAGGTGCCCTGATTCACTGGTAAAGTGGGCAGCAGGTTTCAGCAAGGATAGGAATTTGGGTGGTTAGGGCCACTGGATGACAGGACTATCAGCTCCACTGGTCCCCCTTCCTCTTCACAGCAGGTGCAAAGAGAGCTATGAGGTCATGGGGAGGGCGAAGTAGAGAAGGGACGAATTCAGAAGCAGTTTGAGTCTTGCAGTGCCTTCTTCTGCCTTTGGCTACAGCCACTGCCATAGAGCAGATGCTGACCACCAGCAGCAGTGAGCAGGCTTTCGGCCAGCCTGGTTTATTTGCCCAGTGTCCAACACATGACTGTTCCATGGGATCCTGCGTAGGATAATAGCTTGTCCCTTGTACATCTGTGATATCCAAATATAAAAGAAGATATTGTATATTAAGCAGTACAGCTTCTGTAATCATTTAGCTTTGATGAAATCTTTAGGAAGAATGCAAAGACCCAAGCAGGGAAAATCAGAGGCAGACTTTTCAGCATAAGTAAACCCACAAATTATATCACATGTTGCCAGCAGAAGTCAATTTTAGTCTAGTAACTGGCTTTGCACTTCTTCTGTTTTTAATATGTATTTGACATCTAACACACTGTACATGTAAATTTTTTTGAACATAAATCAAGAAATGTGTTTCAGTTAGACTTGGGCAAGGATTTCATTTTCTCTCAAAGTGTCCTAGGACCATAAGACCTCTTGGTTTTGCCATCCTTACCTCAGTGCATCTTCAATGTCTATGTATGGGCCTGCATAATTCCCTGAGTTGCACATGTTCCTGGTGCCATGTGTCAGGATTTTCAGCAGCAAAACAAGGTGCTATAATGTTTATGTTATTCTCATAGTGACTGTTTGTAAAACAGGGGAAATAGAGGAAAAAGCTCTGACAGACAAAAAATGGTCAACGAAGAGAAAAGCAAGCATATAGGAATCAGTTGGATGTGTGCAATACAAGGATGTCATTAGAATCCGGGACAGGTTTTATATAGCTATATCTACTATTCTTAGTCTTCTTTAGTATAATTAAGGCAATTAATTAAGGCTCTAGTTACTGTGCAGAAAGTGCTATCTTTTTATCTGCAAAGAGTGCAGGAGTAGACATTTCCCCCTATATCTTAAGAAAAAAGTGCTGGGTTTTGCACGAGTTTAGTTGTCACGCATGCTGTCATTCCTATGACTCCAGAGAAATATTTGTACAGAGCTGCCTTCTTCAACACCAGCCCCCTGAAAGGGGAGAGCTGCCTGGCACCTCATTCCTGGACTGGAGTGCCTGGAGGCAACCGGACCTTTAGCAGCATCTTCTTTAGTGGGGGAAAGCCAGGTTTTGGAAGGAGGCTGTGACTCGGTGCAGCACTCAAGCACCTTCTTGGATCTAAGCATGAGTGTTCACTCCTGGGCTTCTTCAGCAACTGCTCAAGGCTAAGCCTGCATTACAGCATGTGCTTAAATTACATGGAAGCCTATTGGACTCCAGCACATATTTCAGGTCTTTGTGAAATAGGATCCACAGTGATTATGAACCTGGAAAACATCCTCAATAAAACCAGATTCTGACAATTATAGTATACTTGGACAAAATTTTATTTGGCACAAAACTGCAGCAAGTGGATTTGAACATAAACATATCCACAATGCTTCTTTGTTTTGAATTTTCTGAGGACATGTATCTATGACATTGAGGACAATGCATCTGTACATTTTTCCCTTGAAATAAACTTTTCTAATGAGTGGTAAAAAGATGCTAACCTTCAAACTTAAGGCATGAGACCACTGCACCCAGAGATGTTCATTAGCTTTGAGAAGATTTTAGAGGGATTGATGCACTGTGGCAGAAAATGGCAGATCACTCATATGGCTTTTACACTAGAAACCTGCCCCAGGCTCCATTCCTCCACAGGCACAGCATTTGAAGGCATTTAAGAGATCTGTAAAGAAGAAATCCAGCTAAAGGCTGGGTTCCCTTCCAGCACGTTCAGATGGGCCAAGGGTTGAATGCATTTGGCTTTGTTGCACTATGGAATTTCCTGGGAGGAAATCACTGCTCATGAGCAGCTCAGACAGAAGGCTTGTTCTCCAGCCTGCTACTAAGATGCCCTAAAAACCTCACCATTCTACTCTTTTTTTGCTTATTTTTGAAACAGCCTAGCTTAAGTACCTTACAAAATATCTACCTGAGCATGTTCCTGTTACTGTAGAAACTGCTTAAACAGATAAATGGCTTTCCTCAGAAAAATATATAAAGCAAACTCATATAGAAACAAATGATCCTGTTTTATGTAAGTATACCATACATGCATGAGCATTCCCAAAGACACATTTGCACAGGACAGGCTGTAATAGATTGACTGGTCTGACTTTAAGCTGTCATGCTCAGTATTCACACAGGACCCATAGCTAGGAAGAACTGTTCTTGCAAAGACACTATTGAAAATGCCTACATGACTAGACAAAAATGACAGTAAATGTACCTAGTGTTTTTCCTCCCCTCATCTTTGTGATTTTAAATCAGATTTAAGAGATGAGTGAATGCTGGAGGGTCAGTCCTGCACAAGACAGACAGCAGAAAGGTCTAGAGTTTTGTTTCAGAATAGTGTTGGTTTTGACATAGAGGTTGTTTTAAAACACGTCCCCCCGCAGGCATTTTTCACAGACACACAGAGACACACAAACACACTGCCCTCCACAAAATGGTACATCTGCAGGACTCAATTCAGATGTGCAAGAGGTCAATTTTGTGCAATTTATTCAGGGCTATTACATGGGGTAATGAAGCATCTTTCTTCTCTCCCACAGCCACTCTTACCAGTAAGATTAGAAAGTGAGTATTTCCTATGGAAGGAATATTGACGATGGTGCACTTCACTGTGGTTGCCGCACTGTCGCATCCTGTATGTGAGGGAGAAGGCTACTTTAAAAGGTCTTCTAATTCTTCATTTCTCTAGGACTTTCAGCAGCCATAAGAAATAAATGCAGTGTGATACATTATTTTGGCCCATAAAGTAAATTAACCATAACATATTGGTGATTTAGGGATTAATTCACATTTTGTCATGCAAAAAAATATGCTGTGGCAATGATACAAAAAAATCTACCCCCCCCCCCCGCAAAAAAACAAACCACG
>VZRV01001006.1:458358-493685 GCA_013398115.1 Falcunculus frontatus | reverse complement strand
CCCCCCCCCCCCCCAAAAAAACCCTCATTCAAATCTTAGATATGCAACAATTTACTCAGGGTTATTTCTGGTAAATTTTCACAGTTCCTGTCTCAATTTCTGTATTTCAAGATTGTCTCTCTTTTCAAACACGCAAACATCCCAGTTTTCCCTGGCATCTCTTAAATAACTGCTACATATCTTCTCCTTCACCCCTCCTCCCCCTTGCCTTTCTTCTGGGTTCTCTTGTCTTTTTTTTTCCTTCCCTCTCTTGTTCTCCTGCCTCCAGGACCTCATAGTTACTACTTCATGCCCAATCGCTCCTATTCAGTCCTGTCTCCTTTTCTCTCTCTCCACTGGTAAGGAAAACTTACCAGAATGTGTATTCTCCAAGCACTCTTTTCATTTAAATGTGAAGAAGAGTCATTTGAGCCTCTCTCCTGGCAAAGAATTGGTCATTTGTCAGTTAAAGAAGTTTCTCACCTTTATGTACTTTTGAATAACTTGAGATTTTATTGTCTAATGTCTTGGTTCTAAAAATAAACATTTTACAGGAAACCCCTATGAAATAGTATTTTTCTGTCTAACACAAGCCACGACCAAATCTTTGAGTGCTCAACCCCCCCAGCTATGCTTTTGACCACAAATTGCTGCCTAGTGACTAGTATATCAGAGGAAACAGAAAGTGATGTTTCCCCAAATGGGCAGAAAGGCTGCCCCCAAACTCTGCACTGCTTAACTTTCAGACACACTTTCCCCAGTGCTGCACACCAACTCCCTCCCACCCCGCTTCCATGCATATTCAATGGCCCATATGCTTGATCTCAAATATCTCCGGGCATTATGGATCCCATTCATCAAGAAGTGGCTTCTACACTCGCAAGCAGAGGGAAAAAAAAAAAGACCTTTTCAAAGAGCATTCAGGAGTTTTCTGAGAAAGAAATCCTAATACACAGTGACTTGTATGTACCAGGCTGTGGTCCACTTTAAACCAAACCCACATATTTCTGCTGAACACACACATATTGGCATTAAGAAATTCTCATTATTTTGCCATAAAGGAGGCCTGTATAGAGATCTCACGAGGGATTTAAGCAGAAGCTTATTGACAAACACAAACCTAGTGATTCCTTGGAATCCAAAGTAGTTTGTGGGGTGACAAGGCAGTCCCATCACCAATCCCTGGTACATGACAAAAGCAGAGGCAGCTCCAAAGCTGACACACCAACTGCCTCAGGATCTGCCACGCAGCCAGATGCCGTGTTGGGAATTTTTCCCTGACACCATAGCATATGGGCTTTGCATTGCCATTTGAAGAGCATGAGACAGACAGAAACAATCTGGAGGGGGTGGGAAAAGGACGACATGTCAGCCTGGTGCTCGTATTTGGTCTTTGGTTATTAGGTGATGCTTAAATACCTCTTTGGCCTTCAGGCAAAGGAAAATATTGACCCAAAGGAAGCCCCAATGCAACTGTATTAGTTGTAATGCAGTTAGTATGGGGATTAATTTGTCGATTTGTTTGCTTTCATTTGTTTTTGTTTAAAAAAAAAACAAACTAAAATATTTTCTTGCCCCTGCATGTTGCCAGAGGAATGTAGGAGCAATTCAGGATTACATTTAAATAGAAATTAGGCTACTGTGTAATCACACTTGTTTCTCAAAGCTGTGGTACTCCATTTGCTGTCTTGTCAATTCTGGGTAAACCAGTTTCTACAGCCCAGTCACGTACTGCAACCAGTCCCAGCAAGAGCTAAGAGGATTCCAAGTGTGAATGACCTGCGAGTTCATGGAGTTGGCAGATCCATCCCTTCCTTCTCCATCAAGGGTTGCCGGGCATTGCACCTCTGCATTGCTTTTTATAGAGCATGAAGAAAGAACTGTATGAGCACTACACAAGAAACCAGTGGGGCTGGAATTGCCGGTGGGAGAAGGTGATGGGGCAGGAGGTCCAGAAGAGGAAAGGACCACATGCCAAGGAAACATGTACCAAAGGAAAAACACCAGAGAGCAGAGGAACATATGCACGGCAGGGAGGGGATAGAGAAGATCAGGAATGTAAACAGCACTGCAGAATGTTTGAGAAAAGGATATCAATTTTCCTGAGTCAGGAGCGGTGACGGGGTACACCACTGCTGAAGAGAACCCCTGAAGGTACCACATATGGAAGTTTCAACGTGCCATGTTGGCTTTCTTTCATCCTTTCCAAGAGAGCTTGGTCTGATGGTTGTAAAAGTAGCTCAAATAGTATTAGACTAAACAACCCCTGAGATGACAACTTCTTTCTTCCATTTTCCTCAACAACCCTTCACCTACACGTGGGCACACCTGCCCTCTGCCCCCACACAGCCTCAGTACACGTGTTGACACACGAGCCACCTGTGAGCCACCCACAGGCAGAGAACACGGCTCCAGATGCTCTGAAAACTCAGGAGCTTGGAGAATCATGATCACCACACATGCATTGCCCCAGCTCACTTGCACAGCAAGTGAGGATTGTCCCATCCACCCATTTCTGACTGAACCAGCACTATGTGAAAGGAAGGACTGGAGATCATGTTTCTGTATCAAATGTTCCACCATCATTTGCACAAAGTGTATCTCTCTTTTAATGCAGTGCATTCTCCTGGAGGTAGTCAAAAAAGCGGTGCTTTGTCTTATCTTGATGGCCCCAGGTACTATTTGCGTCTCGTATTTGGGTTTTTCCACTATAAGCAAGATTCCCTTGAGTGGTATTCATGAGCTGGAAAAAAGAAATATGGAGACAACAAAAAAAAAAGAGAAGAGAAGGAATTTCATTTTTCACCTGCACTGCTTGAACTGCAATATTTGTACTTATGCATCCTGAATAAGTGCTTGACCTTTTCATTGTTTCTTCATTTATTGTTCTCTCAGTTCTGCTTCCCACTCTGTGTTGCTGCATATATTTAGGTAGTTGCTCTTCAGCCTGTTTCTTCTTGCTTTGTTGATTTCTGACTCTGCAATCAGATGTTTGTGCAAAAGCTCTTATTGCCAGCAGGACGCTGACACAGATTTGGGTGTATGAATGTCCTGTGTCTTCATTAGGGTGCTTGACTTTGCTTTAAAAAAGAAAAAGACTTAGGATAATAATGTATTTGAATTAAACCATGCACAACTCCCTTGGCAAGCACAAGGAAAATAGTACTCTATCCACAGCAGTGCTGCATAAAACAGAGAGCATCTTTTCATACCTGTGTCTTTAAGGGCAAGTGTCACGAGACAAATACAATACCATCTAAAAACTGCACTTATACTTTCACCCTGTGAGTGGTTCCTTGTTATGGGGCTTACAATGGATTAGTTTCATCTTAAAAAAGGAGATAGAAAGACAACTCCTTGAGCACACTGTGAGGTGTGTGAGCTCGTTGTGATAAGGACCTGGTATTAGTAGATTGGCATCAAAGATCATGGATGTATTCATAGCACACCAAGCATGATGACAACATGGATGCAGGTTGTCAAAGGAAGTCAGTTCCCAAGAAAGCTAAATATTTAAGGCCCACATTTTCAGATATACTTGAGCTGAGAGCCTGCCTGTGGGTTCAGATCTAGCACAGCCAGAGGCAGAGCCTTTCAGAGTTGTTTTGCATGAACTGCAAGCACTTATCCTACCAAGTGCAGGGATGTGGTAACAGGGAGGACTCATAATTAACTGGTAATCTGAATCACCTTCATTCCCTCTTTTTTTACTTCCAGGCCAAGTTGTTGCCATCCAGTTCAGGAGTGCAGCCCTAATCCAGCCAATACACTCAGAACCTTCTTTCTTGGCTCCTTCTGGACACCTGCCTACAGGTGCATTGCAGAAGATGTACAAAACTTCTAAGAAAAAAAAATATCTGAGAAGGATTTTATTCATTCATCATAATTTTCTGAGCAGTGTGGAGGAGACAGTAATTTTTCAGTTCTAAAAGTTGCTTTTTACCTTTATACCCGGGCATTGCACTATAACATTTGCTTGTGGGAAACACTTTAATCAAAAATTCCAGAAAGAAAGAACAAATACAAGTTCCACGCCTAAAACAAAGCATCCTTATGGAAACATCCTTATGATTTTTATCATTTTCACTTAGTGCTTGATGACACTTTGTAACCAAGGTAATATATTAGCTGCCATTCCAATCTATATTTCTTGCACTCTTAGGAATGGGAAAAATAATTGCAGTTGACTGATCAGAAACCAGAAGGACTAAGCTTACAAAGAGCTAATGAAATCCATTTTGGAAAGAAACTCTTACTTGTTACGACAGCCCCACTGATTGCATTTGACTTAACCAGAGTAGTTAACGTGTTCCACTAAATTAGAAGTAGTCAGATTACCACGTAAAAATACATATTTTCTTAATATTTCCTGAAACCCTTTAAAATTTTCTTTTGCTTTAATAATTTTGTTTTGTTTTGTTTTCAGGCACTCACAAACTAAAACAGGAGGTTTGTATTTGGCAGCCTAGGTCCTTGCTGTTCCTCTCCTCAGCTTTGCAGTGTGGTTTTGTCCAACCAGTGGCCAATGAAATCTGTGTGCTGAACAACTCATGCTGAAGGAGAAGCAGCTGCTCACTGACATCGCACTCTACAGCCCACAAATCTTGCACTTTTGCAGAAAGAGAACAAATACTTGCAGAAAATACACATGGAGTTTGATGCTCAAGGGGTATAAGATTAGGTCCAGTGTATTGACTAGGGAAATAGCCTGCAGGCCTTAGGCCAGCGAGGCTGCGTGCCAGTGACTTCATTAGGGCTTTTGCCTATGAAAGGGCTGCCTGTTCGGATCCTGGAAACTTGCATCAATACGTCATTTTGTGTGACTAAAGTAAGCAGAATGTGTCCAAAGTGCTGGCCAGTTACGGACCTCAATCTGCCTCCATTTGCAGGCAATGTCACTCTTAGGAAAACAGGTTTTGATTTGATCAGAGGCTTTTTCAATAGGACTTTCATCACTGGCTTTAACTGACAGTGGCTCATGCAAAAGGTCCCCATTCTCTCTTATATCTTCCCACAACAGACACCAGCAGCTGATCTCCTTCACAGACTTTGTCCACGAATCCCAGAAACCTAAAAATCTTCGCAAATTTCTGTGCATCCTCACGATAGATTTCCCCACTCTCCACCCTCACCTCATGGCAGTCAGGCAACCATGATGCCAATAACTCCCAGAGTTCCTCTGCTGGGAGGAGAAAAAGGAAGGAAGGGTGTTGTAGCAGACGCAAAAGCTCTGCACTTCTGGCAGTCTAAATCTACGTACTTACGTTACGAAATCTTATGAGATGCAGCTCCAGCAGTTCAAGGGCAAAAGACAGGGAGAATCCAGCAAACAATCTCCTTCTTGAGCTTCAGTGCTCTCTGATACAATCAGGACAGTAGGAGTGATAGACTAATTTGGCAGACTTAGTAAAACTGCTTGGGGAACTAAAAGGCTTTGTCAAAGACCATCAGTTAAAGGAAGCAAAAAGGACCAATACCCTAAACCCCTGAACTAGCACTACATGCAGGTACCTACATGTACCTCACTGATGTAGGACAAAACCAGGAAATGCAAGAATGTTTAATTCTTTGCTATATGCTAGAAAATAATTTTTTTCACAAATTATCATCCCTCTTGGTTTTTTTTTTTCCCAGAGACTCCACTTTTTTCTTTCCAATTTGCTTACTTTCTGACGTTCACTGAGAATATGCACTTTAGTTGCCTTGAAGTAACAGCACAAAAATCTTCATTAAAGGACAAAATGAATGTGATTATGCTGCTAACGAAAATAGCAGAATTACTTCTGGAGACTTCATCCACAGCTCACAGCACAGTAGGTCTAATGATTTCTGAAAATTCATCATTTGTGTCACTATAAACATGCTGTAAGTGCCACACACATATAGTTATTACTCTGCTGAATCAATGTTGATTTGATCAGCTTACCTTTGACATCAGCATTTCATAAATTTCTTAGTCATTTCCTCATGATGACCTCACCAAACATGCTCTAAAGCAGCACTAAGCTATTTGAATGCTTCCCATCCTTTCCACCGTGCAGCCCTGGTCCTAAAATCTTACTCTTTTTTTACCGGTCTCCCCTCTCCTCCCCATTTCTATTTGCTCTGACCCTGTGCACTAAAAATGATTTAGCTGCAGTTATCAGCTTCCCTCTTAAAATAGATATTGTCATAGTGAAGGGAAAAGACAAACAAACCCCACAAAATCTATTTTTAGCAGATGGTCCCAATTGTACAAACTTTAGCGGGGGTTATTTCTCTCTCCCCCTCTCTTACTTTTTTTCTCCCCCATGCCCATGCCCACACCCCCGCCCCCCCAGTTCCTGGGTTGCACTCCCTTCAATCTTGTCAGCTGTAAAATGGGTCTCTTTTTAACCTATAATGGATCAGTGAGATTAAAGGTGAAGTCATGAATTAGTAGCAGTGACAGCCCAGCACGATGGCCCCGGCAGCAGGGGGTCTCTCTTTGTGCTCGTCCACTCTGACCCCCCGTGCCACTCTCCGCCTGTGGGAACCGGACAAGAAGAATGTCGGGGTGGGGCCGGGGGCCGCCAGCCCCAGCCCCAGCCCGGCCAGCGCCCCCCAACACATTCTTTCCCTGGAAATATTCTGACATCACCCCGTCATACCTCCTTGCCGGCTCCTTCGTTAACTCCTTTATGCCTTGCCGCCGGCAGACAATGGGTCCTGCTGCAGGGTGGAGGAGGAGGAGGGGAGGGAGACATCTTTCCCAGGACAACTTTTTCATAAGCTGTGGACCTAAGGCAAGCGTGGGTTTTAAGACTGGGAGGTGGGCGAATTTTCTAGGAGTTGGGCTGTGGGGTTTGAGATGCCACTCTCCATGACAAAAAAACCAAAGTGAAATGTGTCAGTAATGCAGAAAGATTTCTTTGGGGGTTTAAACCTGAATTTCTAGAGCAAAACCATCCCTACCGCAAACACAGCTTATTCAGTGGCTACATTTTGCCTTGGGAAGTATGTCAAAACTGCTCATTAGAGCCTTTGCAAAAGTATGACGCATTTCCAGTCTCCTCCATGAAAAATTGTCGTAGGGCAATATTGGAGAGAAACACAAATAACAAGAGCTTCCTCTTGAGAATTCCCGTTTTGGGGAATACCTGAGAGCAGAGGGATAACAACAGAGCTATGCCTTTCTGCAGATGTGACACATACTGGTCTTCCTGTTCACATCCTCTGGGATATATTTTGTCCTTACTGAAATGTAAATTTAGTGTTGGCTTCAGCCTATCTTCTAGGGTAAGTAGCTAGACTTTTCATAGTCCTTCCCAATTAATGCACTAATTAATTATAACAGGATTCGTTATCCTGACTGATTTACCCTCTTAGTGAAGAAAGTTCACACTTCTGAACGTACTTTTCTAATGTTTTTATTGTTCTTCTATTGCACCTGCACCAGAGCTATCGCATCTCATATCACTTCTCTGAGGGATATGACATGTGCAGGACCCATCCAGAAAGGATGGTTCCAGAAAACTTACAGAGGATCTTCCCAACACCATAGGAGGATCACTAAAAACCATTTCACTGAGCGAACAATTTCAATTTCATTCTTGTGGTATTATGAAGTCTGGTGAGAATTCACTATCTCTGTGCCTTGAAGCTCTCCTCAAGTGGGTCCTAGACATACCTCAACAGCGTTAGGTGGGATTTAGGCCTGTGAAACAGCATAAAGGCACTTTAGGATATCTAAATTCATAATTGTAATTCCTGCTTGGAGGTTGTCTAGCCCCAAGGAACCATTAGTATTTGCAGGATTCTCCCATTTTCCTCTAAAAGATGCCAGACCACCTGTTTTTCTGTTCCAGGTGGAGTGGTCTGGAAAACAACCCCTCCTTTAACTTGCTTTGCAGATGCTCCTGGGATTCACATGAGGAAATTCTTGATCCAGTCTCGGAGAAGAGGGTAAGGGAAGAAAAGTATGCATTCCAGCCAGATGTCTTTTCTTATAGGACCTCATTTTGCCTTTTCTATGGCTCACTAGACAAAGAACCTTTTAAAGATGTAGGGACATTTCCTGTAAAACTAGCATGAATAAATGAACGAATGGCCCAGAGAACGGACAGGGCAGACACCATGAGCCTCTTCATCTCTTGAGCAACGTGTACTCACACAACCTCCATCTGACATCTGAAAGCTCACCCCAGCCTGACCTCACCCTGTTTAGCCCCAGCCAGCCCCAGCCCACACCACAGGACTATGTAGGAAGTTATTGCCACGGGAAAGGAACAGCTCCTAGGACTGGAGTCCTGTCCTGTCTCCAGCCCTGATCAGCAGCAGGCACCGGCCGGGAGCAGTCAGTAGAGTGTGCAGAGGGCACAGTCTCAAACAGGTTTCTGACTAGATGAGCTGACAGCATTTCCACATCAGTTCATGTCAGCTGTGTAGTATCCAGTTACACTTTCCGCGGGTCTGCTGGACCTGTTTCGCAGAACAGGCTCATCCCTGCCTGGCATCTCCAAGGCTGCAATCCATAACGCTACATTTTGAGGACAAAGAGGAGAGCACATTGGAGTTGTACCTAACTGGCGAGGGAAGGCTGTAGGATGCGCATTGCAAAGTGTCACTTGGCAACACGGCACAGTGGGGCCTGGGCCAAATGGGATGCTCACAAGTCACCAGTTACATCCCCTTCCAGATAACACCCTCCAAGCCCAGGGAAGAAGGGTTCAGACTGCATACAGCAAAGGTCTTAACAAGCTGAGCAAGTTGCCTACCTGATGTGCCAGACCAGGATCCCTGCAAAATGTAGCATCAGTGTCTGTCCAGTTTCCACAAAGCTCTTATATTTCCTTAGGAAATTGCAGATTTTGGTGCAATCTTTTTTTTTGTCTGAGAGAAATCAAACTCAGTCCTTAGGCTACAGGGTCATGTTCTTTCTCTTTGGCATGCCACTGAAAGCAAATGACTGGATGTTCTGTGGCAATGCTCCAGCATGCAAGCTCCTAGCCAGGCAGCAAGCACACCCTGGAAATGGGAGAAAACGTCTTTCCACAAAGGGGCGGGACCAGAGCCTCATAAACCCCAGACAAATGCACTGGACAGTAGGTGTCTGTAAAGGATTATATAAAGCACTGGCCATGTCCTACAATTAAAACTGTGTGTATTAATTTTTTTTAGAAGAAATGTTTTAGCCTCCCATGATGAGGGGGGTGAGCAAAGGATTGTGCATAGGCAGGCAGGGCTGACTCCAGGGTAGTCAGGGGAAGGTGCCTTGAGGAGCACTTCACTCTGACCCTTCCTCTCTCCTTGCTGGTTGTGGCACATATTGTGGGCTGTTCAAGGGTCTCCCATACATTGTGTGGGGATATGGAGGAAAGGCATAAGGCTCAGGACCCCACTGTGAGGAGGAGTGGCAAATGGAAAGGAGTTTCTTCCCTTAAAGACTTCAAAGAGCTTTCCTGGAATTTGTTCCTTGTCTCACCCAAACAGAAGGAGGAAGAACAGCATTAAATTTACGGAGTGGTGGTCTTGTCACAAATCATTATTTCATCAGGTATATTGTATTTTTTCTTAAAATTTGGGCTTTTGTACTGTCTCCATGTTAAGAAAACAAGAAAATATGGGTCCTCAGGGTCTGGAGAATAGCTTGAAAACAGTCATCTTTCTAATATTAGCGTCAGATAGCAAACAATAAATCAATGTTGAAATGTGCTTACAAGTACTGTTGTTTAAAAAGCATTATAAAGAATTAATTCTGGTTTTGTACAAGATTTTAGATCCCATTTCAGTTTTTGTGGCTCTTGACTAGTATCTGTTGAATAATGGAGCTTGAGCATCCTCTGACTTCACCACAGCCAGGAATATTTCATGAGTGTCCCCTTTTGGAGCTGGGGGAGACCCCCTTCAGGGCTGGGGAAGCCTGGAGCAGGAGAGGAAGTCTTCAGCCAGGAGCCATGGAGAGGGATTAAGAAGGAAATCACCTCCCAGAGTCACAGAGGCATCAGACACCAGTGTATTTTCCCTGAACAGTTATCCCCTGTACCATCTGATCCCATATCCTGCCCAAGAGTTCTGTTCATTCCTCCACAACCCAAACCCAGGACCCAAGCAGTCCTAGGAACAACTTGATTCTCCTTGGTGGTTCAGTAGCACTGAAGAGGAGACCCAGTGGGAAGCAATCCAGTCCCAAGTGACAGTAATCTCCAACCCCACTTCTATGTGAATTTCCTGGAGGGCTGCAGCCCCCTATTCACTCTCCCTATTCCACAAGAGTCCATTGGTTAGGGCTAGCACAGAGATTTGGTTCCTTGCTGTGCCTCCTGCCTGCAGCCTCCTCGTGCAGCCCTGAATCCACAGTGGGGATCCCCACCTGTGCCAGAGCAGCTCCTGCATCCCTGCTGTTCTCTCACTGGAGACCCTGGCTGTGAGCACACCAAAGACACTGCCTTGCTTCTTTGCTTGGGCTGGGGCAATTTAGAACAGCTAGTGAACGCTGAGGACACACACTTTGGCTGAGCACTGCCTGGAAATAAGAACATACTCCCTGTCGTGTCATTTTCTCTGCTACTGGCCGTGCAACCCAGCAGCAGCTCCTACTCTGAGCTCCCTCCAGGGTTGTTCCGGCTGCCTGCCCTCTCCTGCCAGCCTGAGGGTGAGCTGTGCTGCCTGCTGGGAGGCATCAGCAGGGCCAGTGCTCTGCCGTGCCCCCTGCAGGCTGTCGCCCCTCCCGTGGCACAAGGAGGGGTGCACATGCACACCTTTGTGCACACGTGTTCCTGCGGGTGTGTGCGAGCAGAGTCTGGGACATTGCTACTCTCTCTCTGTGCAGAGTGGGTCAGAATAGGGGGGCATTATTTAGTCCTTCTCCTACACACTGCCATGGGAGGGAGAGAGATGTTATCTGTGCTGGACGTGGGGCTAACATGGACTATGCTCACCTCCATTTTTGCCGTTTCCTGTTCCCTGAAAAAAGAGGGAAAGCAAAGCTAATCCTGAGCCATTGTGGGCTGTATCTTGCCTTACAGCAAAGCCAAGGTTTAATAGCAGCCCTTTATTGAGTCACTCAAGTAGTTTCTTTCTGGAGGAAGGACAGGATTAAAAGTAGATTAAAATGATCAATGCTTCTCCAGTATTTCACTATCAGTCCAGTCCTTGATCTTCAGGAAGAATCTAGCTCTGAAAAAAATATTTACCAAAAATATAGAAAGCCAAAATTTTAATTATTATGTCTCTGCCTGTTTCTCATACTGCTCACTTAGAAAACAACACAATGAAACATTTCATTACCCCTTACTAGCTGCTGAGAAAATTCTGGAGTTGCATTGAAACATCAAGCTTTCAGATGACTGCAACTTCTATCAAATACTTCTAAAGACAACCAAAAATGTCTCCATTAGAAATACAAAAACATTTTGTGACCAATACACTCCTAGGAAGGTTTATTATAGTTCTAAAGTCAATTCCAGCTTGGTTGGGTTTTTTTTTTTTTTTCAGATATCTACTAAACTGTATTGTGAGAAAAGTATAAAGAATTTTTTTTCCATTAGATTTTTATTTTAATCACCTAAAAATCATTCTTATGGAAATGAGAAAGACAAAAAGATTCCCCAGGGACTGAGAAACTTCACTGATTTGCATCATTAACACTGAAAAGAACTTGCCTGGAAATGGCCCCTTCACGTTTTCTTTTATTTACATTTCCAGACAAATACAAAATTAATTTCAACAAGAAGGTTTCTTGTAGATTCATATCCCATTTTGATCAGTCTAGCCATTAAAGCATGAATATAGCTTGCTGTGCTTTGATGGACTGATTTAGTCTTTGTTATACTGGAATTTTTAAAAAATTTTTTTTTAGTTTTTACTTCATTTATAAAGGGTTTACAATGGGGGGGCTCTGAGTGATCATTGACTGTATTAACATTCATAATTAACACCAGTAATTATTAAGATGCTTTTGGAACAATTACCATTTGTGGCACGGAATGAGAGAAAAGTGACATTCATTTAACAAAACTCTGCGGTTTCCGTTTAACGAGTCTGTCCAAGCATAAACAAAAACGAAGAAAACCAGAGCACATTAAATATATATTTAAATGCAGACAAATTTCTATGACAAAGTAGTTCCTTCAAGGCTCGAAACAAAATTTTAAACAGTTTACCTTCTTTGTGTCTTCTGAAGAGTTTTACGTAACAAACTTTCAGTGTCATCACTAATAGCAGTTCATGCCAAGGATTACTTTCTTAAAACTGCTACTCAAGCCCGGTGATTTGCAGTACACTTCTTATTACAGGATACATTATGCAGAAACCCTCTGCTATGTGATGGGACATGGCAACCCTGCTGTGAGAATGCCTATCAGCGCTTCTTTTAAGGCCCTTTCTCAATTGTCAGCAAAGTATTTTTTAAGGTTAAAAGGTGTAAAATTATTCTGAAACGCTTTTCTGACCTGTCGCCTATCACTGCAAAAAGCTATAGTTCATTTTTTTTCTAAAATTGTATTTTTAAAATGTGATAATATTATAAGAATAAAGCTAGTAAGAAAAATATAGGTTTTTATGCTTTTCATTATATCCTTCATAATTTTTTCAGTACTGATACACATTAAGATTGTGAGTCCCTTTTTATTTCCGATTTTCTTCATTATGATTCTTACTTTCCTGTGAGTCAGTTATGATGTGCAATTAATGAGGAACCAGCAATTAGAAAATATCTTTTAATTTATATTTTTGTGGATTTTCAAATGAATTCCTGAATCATATTTTCTAATGTAAAAGTCAGATGCAGGAGGGTCATGAAGCATAATCTCATTTTACTGGTATATAAAGCTCACAAGATCTGTCATTTTTCAAGTACTACCTGTACTTTGATTGAAACAACATTGAATATCAGCAGGAAAACTAGAAGAAGGCTTCTATTCTTCAGACTGGTGACTGGCTTTTACAGCTTTGCAAGCTGCTTAACTCTAGATTTCCCAGGCTACATGCACGATTCAAGGTCAATGATCCTATAGTTTTAAATCCTGTGCACAAGAGGTTACCATCTCCCATTGTCTGTAGCTTAAGATTTCCAATAGCAGCTAACTATTTATGTGCTGGTAAAATGCTGGAAGGTATCTGAAATCACTTTACACTGTGTTTCATGGACTGTTCTGTAGCACAATCTTATCAGACGATATTGGAGAGCTCAGCCCTGCAGTAAAGAAGCATCAGACATGAAGGGCCTGATTTTCCCATCTGATATGTGATACATGCACACAACAATGTGAGTTGCAGCCAGAGCCAAGAAGAGAAGTACAAATAGGTGGTGGAGTGGAAAACAGATGCTGTGCCGGGTTTATGCATCGAGTTTTATGACCTGTAGCAGAACACCCAAATGATTACACCCAAGAATTTTTACAGCATAGCTGCAAGAAATGACAAAAGCAGTAAGAAAACATTGTCATGTTGCACTCAGGTACCTATGAGGATTGTATCAGTCCTTTCCAACATGGACTCATCCACTTTTCCTGACACCCACCAAAGCAGTCTGAGCCTCCAGAAAGGTTTTCTTCCTGTATCCTTCAATGCTGTCAGCATTGAGATGTGCAAGTTGAGCAATTACTGTGTGCTGTGCTGGCATTACCGAAAGACAGACTGCACATTCTGCTTCACATTGATTTTATCACATCCTCCTTATTGATTGACTGTATCTCATCAGCATAAAGTCTCAGCCTGCTTATCAGTACCTTGATAACCAAACAGGAGAAGGTTGCCATTCATACACACACAGATGACTGCATCTCATGTTTTTTGGACCACACAAGTATAAACTGTATGTTTCCCAGCAAGAAACACTCCAGAAGTCTGTTCTTCAAGAGGCATGGCCTGGCTCAGCATCCCAGGGGGGCCCTTCATCCCTATGTCTGTGCAGGGGAAGAGCAGGGCTTATCTTCACCCAGGTCCTGGGTGCAGGAACAAGTGTTTAGGTCTCAGACATGAGAACAAAAAGTGAGTTTTCACATCACAGTACAAAGCACAAGGCAGGGGAGCACACATGCTGTGCTCCAAGGATGATGACTATCCAGCCAGCAGTGCCTAAAGAGGCTTGCAACATCCAGCATGGACAGCCCTAAACCTCCTCCCATGGATGACTGTTTACAGCTATGCAAGACAGAGTGATTCTTTCAGACAAGAAACCAGCAAATTTCTAAAACTATACCCAAGGATTTAAAATTCGATATTTAGAAGTTGCTAACAAAGTGAAAACGAGACCATTTTCGTCTAGAACTAATCATAAAAAAATTAATGCTAGACAATTCCAGATGAGATTTTTTACAGGTGCCATAGGATGATCTTTTAAGTTAGACCCTAAAAAATAGGGTCACTGTGTTTCAAAATATATATATGTATACACAAAGTAAAATAAATCTCTCGAACTGAACAGTTACTCCTTATTCCCTGTCAGTATTCCTGCAACCATTCTGAATGCACCACAGCCTTCTCTTACTCAGTTCCTTAAAACCTCACTTCTTCCACAGTGGGAAATTCAAGGAAGCTGTGAAGTGAAACCCACCTTTGACTCTCTCTAGACACTTTGTCTTTGGAGAAGGTAATTTCATGTTCATCCTGTCAATTTTTAGGAATGGCCAGAGTCCCAGGCACATCGCAGACATGAAGGTATGAAATGATCAGTGTCAGGCTAGCCAGTTCTTTGGGACCAGACTAAGATACTTTTTTATATCACTTGAAACTTGCCAGACTCTCTTCACAGGGGTCTTGGATGCAGTAGAATTAATCTGTTTTAACGTTTAAAATTTATCTGCCTTTTATCATATTGAAAGGAAATGTGCATATCCAGAGGCACTTCATCTCACCCTAAAGTAGACATCTACAACTGGGATCTTATTCCTGGTTGAGGATAAACAATTCATAGATCTACAAAACTAAGATTTGGGAAATGTTTACAAGAAGCTGCTATTGTTCTTCTGAAGTTCCACATTCAATTTCTTCTGCATCCAAATTCCAACTGTGAACTCCAGATAAGCGAGGAATAATAGGCAAGATTATTGTCTCGATGCCATTTTAACACTATATGAAACCTCTTTCTATGTAATAATTTCCATGACATTACCACAGTGGAGATGATAGGGCAGAAGAAACCTAGAAGGCACAATCTGCGGGACAATGAGAATTTTGTTTTTACCATATTTCAGGGACACTAGCCAAATATCTGCCAAAGGAGGTCCCTATGCAATATAGAAACCATCCTGAAAATTATTCTTTTTTAAGCACCCACTGAAACTAACGGTTGGGTTTTGCAGGAAGTCTGGATCGCAGGCATCTGTGGGAAGTGATGCTCCACACTGTGGAATGATTAGGAGGACCTATGTTCACCCATTAAACCCAGAACATAGCTATGGCCATAATCCCAAACAAACAGAAATCCTGCTGCTAACTGCAGGGTCACAGGTTATGGCATTTAATCATTATCAGTTAATGCTAAGGCCTCTGAGTCAGGATGGTGACCTAGTCATGTAAGAGTCCAAAGCCCTGCAAACCAAAAGCTTGAGGGCAAGGCTGGAGACCATAAACCAGTTATGCCAGCTTCCCTCATGGATGGTCACGAATACTAGGGAGCATGGCCTTCCTGTCCCACTATCTGCCAGCAGTGCTGGGCAAAGCTTGCCAGTTCAGCACCATCCTTTGCTTGCACAGTTTTCACTGCTCGCTGTGCCAAGTCCAGCTGTGATATTGAGTACCTGAGCTCCTTCTTGCCCAGAGAGAGAGAGGCTACAGACCCAGGTAGCATTTTCCAGAGCACGGCTTTGGTGGGGAAGAAGTGTGATGTGTCTCCAAGAATTAGCAGGGGCAGGCAGACGTGAAGAAAAGAAAGTCGGTCACATTCACCAGCAGTGTGTCCAAGACAGATATATGCAGCTATTTTTTTTTTAATTTAGAGGTGCAAATTAAATAAATGTCCGAAGAAGATGAGAAATTAACAAGACTATTTTAATGTCCAAACTGAATTTCAAGAGATAAAAAATAGTAGAAATACTGCAACAATATCCAGACTTTTAAAATTATCTGATTTCATAATCTAAGCCATCATATTTTAGCATATAAAATACATTGATTTCAATTCAGTGTTTTTCATACACACTTAGTATGAGTATGTTGTTATCATTTCTTACACAAGACAGTAAATTTTTCTATGCACTGTGAAATATAAAATAAAGACACCATTTTTTTGTGCCTTTTCTTCCTTTTGTTCCACTGGTTTTCCATTTTCAAGACTTCTCACACTTTTGAAAAGAACCCCATATTGCTGGAAATCAAAGTAATTTTTTTGCATACTGCACTAGTGAGTAACTAAAACAAAAAAAAAAAAAGCAGCAACTTTGTTAGCACTGTTCATTAAAACCGTGCACTAAGGCAGTGGGCAAGGGGAAATAAAAGTTTGAGCCTGCTTCTAAAACTACAGTGGTGTTACATATACATACATATGCGTGCAAACCATATAGATACACTTATAAAATACAAAGAAATCAGATGAGGTAACAGCACCCCCTTCTGAGAGTTAGGACCAAAGCTTGTGCCCTCACTTTAAAGCAAATCAGGAGACTTTTCGTCATGGTGCTACAGCTTTTTGATATGCAGCTCCTAGTTCATGTTTTGTCCTACTGTGATAAACTAGAGACGTACGTACTATTTACTTGACATTTATCTGCTCCTCACTCTGTCACTGTAAGAATTCCTTGGTTACAAGGCAACAATTATAATTTGGAGCTAGGAGTGCCACAAAAAATTATTTTCTTCAGCTCACCTGCTCAATTAGTCCATGTATAAAATAGCCTTTGAAGTGGCTATTTTGCAGTCAGGAGACAGGTGGAGGAAGGTGTGAAGGGCTGCTTTAACTCAGCAGGAATGTCATTTCTCCATTCAGCAACTCAGCTTTCCTGGAGGGTGGAGCTTCATCTCTCTTGAACTGGGCACAGCCTCCTACTCCCCCTCCTCTTTGCCTTCCCTAGTTTGAGGTTAGGGCGAGAAGGGACCAGGAGCCTGTCTCTCCCTTGCAGCAGCAAGGGCTTAGGAAGTGGTATCTACAACAACTTCTGGGATCATACCCAGAGCCACTCCAGTATCACAAGGGCTACAGCAACGCTCCTTATGAGCCTCCCTTACCGTGTACCTACACCAGCAAATATGGGCTTGGTTCCTCCCTTGGCCTGGCAGAAGGTTGGCTTACCTACCAAAGAAGGGCATTTCCCACACCCTAATGGAAAAACCAGACCAAGATGATTTCCTACCTCATCCATCCTTTTCCAATAGCAAATTTCCCTTCAAGCAATGTCATCTCAATGGGAATGAGAAGATTATTTCCCCATTTGCTCAACACAACATGGGCTCCTTCACACAGCATGGTACAGGCAATGCTCTTGTGAGGCAGCAGAGAGCAGCCCTGTGAGCAGCTCTGTCCCACCACACCAGGCTTTAGTGGCATCAGGCCACCCGAGCAGCCCGCAGCTCACCAGCCCAGAGACAAAGTAAATCATACCAAATAAAAGCAATCACGCCACGAAACACTCAGAGAGCAATTGAGAAATATGGCCAGGGTGAAGAGTCAAAAAGAGACTGTAACAGTGCTCCTCAAATTCCCACTTCTCCTTGAGAACTGATTTGTGGTATCCCTCAGCGTATCTTGCTCTGGGTAAACAGTAGTTTGCATAGACTGCAAAAACTTCGATAGGGTTTGCAACAAAGCAGCTGAGGGAATAACAGAAGGTTATTTAGTCTTCTCTTTTTTTTTTTTTTTTGAGCTGCAAAAGAAAGAAATGTGTTTGATGAAATGTGCTAGACTAAGGAAAATAGTGAAGGATGCAACTTAAAGCACAGAAATCCACATGACACTGAGCTATGTATAATTTACCATGACAAATCAGTGCTCTAGCAGAAAGAGAGTCACAGCATGTGAAGAAAAAAATTAGTGCAAGCTGAAGATAAGATAGACACCATTTTCTACTTGCAGTGCTAGGGAAAAAAAAAAAGTAAAATTGAAGCCAAACAAATAGAAAAGAAATTCAGTAATAATGAAAGGGGAAAAGGCTCTTCCAGGACATGTAGAAAGGTATTAACTGCAGAAATTCAACGTCAGAATACCATATCATCAGAAGGAAAATCTTGCAGCTGAAAAATTATTAAAGTCCACAAAAATACATGTGATAATGCTGAATCTGATGGAAGAGCCTCCAGCACAGTTTTTTGCAGCCCAAAACCTGTAGCAAAAAAGATGCCAAGGTAACTTATGAATAAAATTACTGAGGTAAGAACTTACAAAGTAAGTACGGTATATGAAAGTGGGTATACCTGAAGCCCAAATTACAATGGTACTCAGTTTTGGCTCAATGTTGTTACGTGTAGGGCTTTTGCACAAGAAGAACAGCCACCAGTATGCTCAGAGTGAGTACAAAAATGAAGCTGATTTGAGGAATGAGTTCAAAGCATACCTCCACATTTGGGATCTTTCAGGTCAAGGGTAGCAAGCACCCAAGCTAATGCCTAAATTCCCAAACAGACATACGCACAGATCAAGATGGTAATAAATTCATACAGAAAATAAAATACAGGAACATAAATGGACAAGCATATGTATTTTGTTATAGAGTTCTTTAAAAATGACCGCTGGTAAAACAGTCATGGGAAGGGTAAATGGCTTCTCCTGGGAATACAACGGAGGTTGCAGAGAACCTCTGACCTGGAAATGCGACACTGAGCAGGATCATCAAGAGCCAAGAAGAGCTTTTCCTTGCTCTCTAGGCACTGGCAGTTACCCCCAGAAGCAAACTGTAGCATTGTGCCTGGAAGAATTGCACTCAGGCACTCCCATCTGAGTTGGCCCCTTCGAGAGTCCAATTGATTCAGACGCATTTAAGCCTTCCTGCCAACCCAGTCCATTTACTCTTCTCATCTCTAACAGCTCCTGCCCCACCCAGCCTTTGGTGGGGCTGGGCACACCTGACTCTGCAGCCCTTGCAGCATCAGATCTGACCTCCTGCTTCCTCCAGTGTGGCTGGGACTCAGGGGATTATCTGGGCCCAAGCTGGGACCTCTCTGTTGCACCAACAGAATGTTTCACAGAATCTCCTGTAAATAAAAACGGCATCTCACCAGCCAGAAAAAGAGTGCATTAAAACAAACAGTATTATTACTTGAGATGAGAATAAGAGACAAACCCCTGGTATTACCAATGGTTCTAATCTATGTGCCTGGTCCAGAAAAGTCTGCTGGATTAGATTTGGACTGGAAACTAAGACAGGACCTTGAAAGACAAACATAAGAGATTCTGTGATGAAATACGAAGTTGCCATGCAAGAAAAGAGACTGTAATTTTTCCTTTGTACTATTTTTTACATTTCCGTCACAGTTCTCCTAATCCTTTGGAACACATGGAGGCTTAAAATTTCCATTGACTAATTCAAAGGAAAGATGTCCATTCAGTATCAGTCATCTGACTTTTCTACTGTTTCTTAGAAGTTACTTTCAAAGATATCCACATCTCAAAAGATGGATTTTGTGAAAAGACTTTGAACCAATCACAGCAAAAGTAATCATAGTGGAAAGGATGCAGAGGCTAAGGACATGTCTCTCAATAAAGGTTTGAGGCTATCTAAGCAAGTGTACAACATACTATGCAAAGAACACAAATGTAGGAAACTATTTGATAGATTATAATACAAATAGTAATTCTGAGCAACATGGAATTTGAAGAGTTGCAGTAGTCTGCAGAAAAGCTGAGAAAAGGTTTGGAACATCATCAGCAGTAGGACAAACTATGTACATCCGCCTGGCAGTAAACATTCAAAGACCAACCAACCTAAGCAGCAGGTTACAACAAATTGCTTCCTTTATGGGAAAATATTAACATCATCCCAAAAAATTCAAATGAAAATTCTACCTCCACCTCTAGGCTAAAAACCACCTGCTTTTGAATTTTAGGAGGAAATATAAATGTTACACAAACCCAAGGAACAATCGAGATGCTAAAGTGTCATACAAATGGGGTACAAATGATGCGAGTGACTGAAAGCCCAACACAGAACTGTCACCCTTGCAGGTGACTGTGGTGGTGCAGTAAAGCCAGCCCCATGGCAAATGCCCTCTTTGTGGCCACAAACTGCTGATGGAAACAGGCAATGTAAGCCACCATCTCACTCGAAGCTGGAGAGCCACAGCCAAATGTAAGCAAGGTGACAGCAGCTTAACAAGACAGTCTCCCAGCTGAGACACAGCAGCTGATGCAGCACCCCAAAGGACACTAAAATGCTCCAGCCCTCAGCAGGACAGGGCATGCTTGCAGCAGGCTGATGTTCTCAACCAAGAGCCTAAGCAGATGTGTTTTGGAGAGCATCCAAGGACCTAGTACAGGAGATAAATCCTTAGCCGTGTCTCTTGTGTGCTACCAGGTGGACAAGTAATGCAGTACAAACACATTGTTACAAAAGGGTTTCACCAGACAGACAGGAGAGGAATCGAGTCCCTGCTGGCCAGAAGGCAAGAAAGCCCATGTCTGCTGTGGGATGTTCTCATGAATCAGTGTGTGCCAGGGCCTGGGGCTCCCTCCTTACCCTGCTGATATGCTGTCACACCAAGCTGAAGTGGCTCAGCTGGATCCAGCACCTCTCGATAATCAGTGAACATAAGTGTGGCATTGAATGGAGGCACAGCGTTGCTGCTTCCAGTGCTGGCAGGCCTTTTCCCTGCTCCAGCCCCTCTGCTCAGCACGACGGCACATCAGCAGGCCACGCTGAGAGGAGAAACAACATGAGGCACAAAGGAGAATGCTAACAGAAGCAGGGGGATATGGCAAAGGAGAGCTGAAAGCCCGTGAGCAAAGAGGAGAGAGAAGGAAGGAAAAATTAGGTTGATGAGCAATTGAATGAAGACTTTATGGGGGGGGAAAAGGCAGTGTATTTCTGTGCTTGCACTTTTCCCTTTACACAGGCAGAAATGAAGCAGAAATTATGGTTTTTATATTGTTCACGATGAAATTCAGAAAAGAAATAGAAGAGATTCAAAGGCAGAGCTCAGAGAGCTCCCACTCCCGGGCTGCTAGGCCAGTAATTTTCAAGCTGTGGTCCATTGTGACTTGCACCGCCAGGCTGTGTTTACCCTGTGACTTAGTGCCAGCAGTACTGCTGGATAAGGCCTTTCAGCAGATCAGCATCAAATCCTATTTTCAAAGACTTAAAACAAAAACAACAATATAAAATCAAAAGCCTCATTTAAAAAATTTGCTCTGTATAAAACCTTGTTGTGATAGTCTACATTCTAGACAATTCCTCCACCAACTTTTAAATGAGCATATTTGGGCATTACAAGATGACTGTTTTGCGTGGATTTTGTGAGCATTGTGAAATATATGAGGTTTCAAAGCGTATCAGTTGTGTCCTGGCTAAGAATGTACATCTTGTGCAGGAACATAAAGGAGACCCACACAATCTAAACAATGACATTCAACTTGAATGAGAAGTAAATTTGAAATTACCATGGCTTTTAAGTACTCATACTCCACCCTGCTTATGTGTTTTGAGAGAAGAATTGCCAGGGCACTGAAGGATGCAGCCATGAAGCTCAGTATCAGCCACACAAAGCCCGATGCTGGCACAGATAACCTCTACTTCTGTGCCACTGTGACAATGATACCTGCTAAGTGTCCATAAACTCCTTTTGCTCACATGAATAGAAAGGCATATTTAAAAATCTAGAGAGAATGGAAATTTCTGGTCCCCCTGAACATGAAAAGGGTAGTGCAAACTCTAGAGCACCCAAGCAAAAAATTTTTCTCAAATGGCTAAACCAGAAGTTAGAATAATTGGCACACACTGCAGTTTTGCAGGTAAAATGGCATATGTCCTTTCCCTTGTCTGATGTTCTGTTCCATGACCTGTTTAACAGTTTCCTCTATTTCGCTCTCTCAAGCTCAATGCTTTTATTTTATCCTTCCTAATTAACCTTACGTCTTTCTCTGTTTCTCTTGCCCCTCTCATCCCAGTGATCTGTCCCCTTGCTGTCTGGGATGTCAGTCTTGTTTTGACCTCCTACCACAGTAACTGCTTTTTCCTCTAGGCAGTCTCCAAGTGAGATGATTTGTAAGGTTTATATTTATTTCTCTTTTAAATCATCTCCCAAGTCCCTCTCTGCCGCAGCAGTTACAAGAAATGAACCAGTCATAAATGGTAGGGATAAAGGGCACTTGATAAACTGAAACTAGATGAACTAAAGTGTGTCAGAAGGTACATTGCTGGTTTCTATCTCCCATATCTACCACTTACAACCCACTTCTCTGAGCAGAAATTAAAGATTAAACTTAGTACTTCATCCAGTCTCAGAGTACACTGGCAAGTGCAATACAGCAAATAAACCAATAAAGGTCACTTCAGTCACTCACACAGCAGCTACTGATGGGCATATATATAGCTGTGCTATGCAGTGCTGGAAGTTTTTCTATGACAAAGCATAGTCCAGGAGTAAATTACTCACTTCTTCCGAAAGGCCATTAGAGCAATATTCTGGAGCACCTACTTGCATCAGAGAGAGGAGCACCAGTGAACAGCAGGCATAATTTCTTTAGACCCAGATGTGTGCCTTGAGAACTCTAGACCCCACAAGACTCATCAGAAAGCTAAAGAAGCCCAATTTCAAGCAAACCAGCTCCAGAATTAAAAACTGTGACACAAAGACAGCAAAAACAATTTATTTCCTATAACCATGATCAGTGGCTACATTCAGTTAACTCAGATGTGTGCTGGGGTTGCAGAGCACATACAAATATCAGGGTATTAAATATTCTGCAAGAATATTATAGCTGAGAGGGCACCAGTAGAAGTCACACTGTGAATATTTGTGCCCCATTACTGCATCTTTTGACTTTCCTGCTGCAGACGCCTTTGGCTTTTCTACAGTCTCTCCCAAATGAAGAAGCAAAGCATCTGTGTGAGGGGGTGCATACCCAAGAACCCTTAGGAAAATCATAACACAATACCAGGAATACAACTTCAGCAGGCACATGAGCTGTTTTCCCCTGGCTGCAGGAGTCACACTTCTGAGCCTGCATTTCTCGCCTGGAACAGCAGTCACTTTGCTATCTGCCCAGCCAGCATCCTTTTGTTGATCAGTGAAGTTTTGGCACTGCAGATGTGATAAGAAAAAAAACATTTAAGCAATCGGTTAATCTAACAAATATGTTAAATATAGTGAGACAATGCCCACTGCTTTCATTGGCACCAGACATAAATCTCAGAGAAAATTGCACAGATGCAATCAGAGTTGAACACGAGAAGTGTTTGGCACATTTGAGCTCTGCTACCCTGAAGATAAGACTTGAAAAAAGGACAGACTGCCTATCAATACCTTCACAGAGCACACCCTTTGGAGCTCTATAAATACATTACATTCTCACCACAATACTTTTTTCCCCCAAGGACTGTCTTTAAACATACATGCCCTCATTTCTAACCTGAGATATTTTTTTAGCATCCTTCTGATAACTTTCTCTAGCTTTGAATTATTAGTGAGCTACTTAATTGTTGCTAACATTTTCCAACATTAGTCAAAATTCTTGCCAATACAGAAAGCTATTTATAAAATAAGTACTTTTAATAAAATATTTGTAATAAGGCGGTTGTCAGCTGTTTGCACGTACCCCTCACAGTCAAGTCTTATTAATGAAAGGTGGGAAACAACTTCCTGGAGGAGACTGCTCTGAGATTTTCAATTAAAGCAAAGCTGTTTCACACTGTAATGGCTGAGTGGTGTCTCCAAATTGAACACAATGGATCTTTAGGGGATAGTTGAATTTTCCAGGCAATTTGTTTTATTAAAAACTCTCCTAAATTTTATAGACGTTTGTAAAAAATAACTTTTTGAGAATAGACCTGGTATTCCACCTCTCATTTTTATGCTCCTCTCATGACAAACCATTTTTTCAACTTTTAGTGTCAAGCAAATATGTTTTTCTCTCATTCACGGTAAGATAATTTCTTGAAGTTAATTCGAGTTGAATTTATAATGGATTTTAGGTAAGTCCTGTTCAGCTTCCCTGTGTGCTTTCCTTTTCAGAATTAAAGTTGTCCTGATTTAAAACAATTTTAAACCATCACATCAGGAAATAAATGAAACTAAGAACTAAAACCTTTTGAATTTTGAATGAGAATATACACATAAGTTTTTTAATGTGACTTAGCTAATCCCCTTAAATTTCATACCTCTATTAATTCACGAGATATATTCTGAGTGATCACAACAAGATCATTCTTGGACTGTTAAAAAAGGCTCAACTGTTATTATCAGTTCAGAGTCCAAAAGACAGTTCAGTAGCCTTAAGACAAGGTGAGAGGCTTCAGCTTCTCTTACAGCTCCAGAAAGAGCCCATTTGGTGTTTCCATATAGCACACGCCTCCATGCCTCTGGTTAGAAGCCAAAGGTCTTTCAATATTTGGATTGTCACAGCCACAGGGTGCAAAGGAGCCAGTGATGAAAACCATCAAGTCTGCCTGAGTTTCAAGAGATGTTTGGACAATGCTCTCAGGCATATGGTGTGATCCTTGGCGTTATCCTGTGCAGGGCCGGAAGCTGGACTCAATGGTCCTTGTAGATCCCTTCCAAATCAGGATACTCAATGATTCACTGACAATTGCCTGACACAAAAATATGAGGGTTTTGCCTTGAAGTTGCAGCAATACCTCAATATGACTTCATGAACCATTGTGTGAATTGATCTGTCAAGACTGGCAATGCCTTTGTTGTTTTTAACCTTCTTAGGAATAATTAGAGAGTAAGAAAATGCTCCAGCTCATTTTTCTCATGTTGAACCCCAGACCGTCTCCCAGCTCCCACGTTTAGCTGTGCACCCCAGCTGTGTCCAAAGCCAGGACAGGGGAGGATCTGACTTACAGCATCCCCTCAGCCCAGTTCCTCACTCCAGTTCTCTCATCTTCATGGACAAAACCAAGGACTCATAGACTGGAAAGAGCTGAGTCATATCTCAGCATAATCCAGACAGTTGGGGTGCCAGAGAAGAGGATATTTTGCAGGACTATTGAGGCAAAGTCACAGACACCATCACAGATAGGCTGAAGAAGGATTTCTCTAAATCTGATTCATGCCCAATTCAGGTTCCATAGAAGGCCAAGGCCCCAGGCATGAGAAAGCAGGTTTATAAAAACCTTTCACAGCAGGTGGATGAAGAGAGCCGTTCTTTCCATAATGAAATGGCTGGCAGAGATGAGAAATACGCAGGGATGAGAAAGAGATTTTGCTAAAAACAGCCAGGCCAATAGAAAGGTTGCACACAGTGACCCCACAGGAACCAAAATATTGACACCTCCCAGCTGGTCAGACAATGAGGGAAAGATTGCTGTGGCACTGCTAACTAAGCCTGAGGCAGAGAGGTTTTGACCTCAGAGTTCGAAAGAACTTGAGAGAGCTCAGGAAAGTAGGTGAGAGGGAATATGAACAATTTTTCCATGTGCCACACTTAGAAGTATAAACTGACCTTGCCACTTAGACAAAGGTTTACATAGACCTGCAGATATATGGCAATAGCTATGATGTGGCTTTGGAGGGCCAGGACCATCCCAGAGGCCTTGGAATGGCTTGGAGGAAGGTTTGTTTTTCTAGTGAACTGATGTGTCTTGAGAACAAAAACCTCGTGTTGATATGGACATGTCTGCCTGCTATTGACAGACTTCATGGGTGGGTCATACACTCATGAGATGATTGTTGACATCACAGTGTTTGCCTCCAAATACCCTATGTGAGAACATAGCCAGGGAACAATGATTTGGCCACTTTGAAGGTGTATTCTCCACACCAGCATGGAAAATGCACCATCTGAGCATCCCAAACAATTGAGAGCTGGGAAGGCTCAGAGTTGACTCCAAGTCACTGGTGTGAGGCCCTCAGAGATGCCATTGCACTGCCCTGCTCCACAGTTCAGCCCCGGCTCAGCACAAAATAATTTGTTCAGTTTGCAGAGTTACACTGCCCTTCATTAAACCTAAAGAATTACCTAATAGGAAGAAAGGCTCTTACTTTGCCCCTCACTTGCACAGAGCAGTAAAAGAACTGTTAATACTGATCCCCAAAACACAAAGAGTGGTTTTTTCCATTGGTTAAATGAAATATTGAAACTAGGCAGGAAATCCCCCAAAGTTTAATGCACAGCGTAAAAACTACATTCTAGGGATTTCAAAACACTTTTTTTGGGCTGTAGGTAAGTGGGCTCAAAGTTAGCATGAGTGACAGATCCAGAACACAAGATGGGTTTAAAGTTATCCACAAATAAACACATCTACATCGGCAAGTTCAGCCAATGAAGGCTATAAAAGGTTGCAGGCTATAAAACTCTTGGGTGGAAAGTCGTATACTCCGACAGTACCACTGACATGTAAATATTGTCCTTCAGTTTAGCATGCCTGAAGCCTGCGAGGCCAGCAGTGCAGAACTGTAGAAGATGGACCTTAAAGAATTTCAGCCTTCCCCCCAAAATTATTTTTCTCTCAGGTTTTGCCAGGTTTAGAAAGCTAGAGAAAGGGATCAAAACTTGGGGGAAACAAAGTTCTGAATAAAAAGAAGACAGTTTGAAACTTCTGGGGAGTTGCTGGAAAAGAAATTACAGCTTGCTAACATTTTTCCATCAAATTTCAAAAATGCTGGATAAAATGTCATGCAGTCCCCAACCCTGGGATACAGCCTCTTTGAAATCTGTGGGCAATATCACAAATATGAGATTGAGTATGCTTGGCATGTACCATTGCACACAACTTTGTGAGCAGACACAAACATGGAAGTTCACACAATAATTAAATAAACAGAAAGCAGAGTATCTGGGAAGATTCCAAACACCACGTCTTAGTTACTTAATCACCCTGCAAACACATTTCAGACTATTCTGTTTTTATTAGTTTCACGTTAAAATGCAAATCACGTACTGTAGTTTTAATGACACAATGAAATAGAAAATAATTTTTGGCATAAAGATCTACTAAATAGATTTCTCCCCCACCAAATTGGCTTGTCCGATACATCCTCTGCTCAGTTTTAGTTCCTTCTCTACATAGCAGCTCTTTTGGTAGGACGCCAAAGCCTGTCAATTAACAGTAAGCCTATCCCTTATGAACAGAAGCAGAGACTGTGATCATGTTCAACTAAGATCAAGGATTAGTAAATCAGCATGGCACCAGATTGCAGGCAATATTTAAACCCCACAAGCCTACAAGCCACTGCAGCAATATTATATTCCATCTGGATGTGGAGAACAAAATCTCATAGTTACAGAGGAACTCACTTTTTACCTTTCCTGTGCAGGCAATTACAAGTCAACTTAAAACGAGCCCTGATTTAATCATGCTGGCTCTCTCAAACGCCAGTCAGGAAATAACCCCATGCTGCCACCGCTGGTATCTTATCGAGGACTTTCCATCAAATTACACATATTTCATTACACCTACTATAAATTATAGAAGACGGGATTTTCTACAAGCAAACCAAATATTGCACCAAAGCTGGCAGAAAGATTTCTTTTTAGATCTTGAAGAAGTGTAATGCTATCTCACCCCTTGCCTGGCACATGGGGTTGTTTCTGCCTCTTGGTGCAGAATCAGGCACACTGCACATGGCGAAACGTTTCGTTTCCTTGATAAACAGGGTTTGAGCTCAGGGCTTTGCCAGAAAATGGCCACCCAGTACAGTGTACATCCCATGTTCCCTATAATCATTCTTTCCCTCAGGGATTTTTTTTTTCCTCCTTAAGAAAGGCATAGGTTTCTTTTATCCCAGATCAAGTGACAAGAGAAAGAACTGAGATGTTTGCTGCTAGGTAAAATACAAAGTCATGGAGGTCCAGGGGGATCTCATTCCACAAACCTACTGCCAAGTTGAAAACAAATGATATTATCAGAAAATGATCACAGAAAGCAAGCCTTGCTCAAAGAAAAACAGTCTTTATTAACCTCTCTTTGAAATGACCTGAAAGCAAAGTCAAACAACAGTGAAGGAGGGTGACCTGCCTCGCTACTGCTGCTCCCACCAACCATCCTCAGCTGGAGCAATGCCTTGTGCAGTGCCAGACTGCTGGTGTCAACACAGTGATAGCTCTGCAGCCAGAGAAGACACTTGGGCATTTAGGCAGAGGTTTTGCTTTAACACTGCCTCCCTTGCTGAGCAATAATTTCCCGTATCTGAAAATTAAAACAGAAGAACGCTGATGCTCTTATTTTCAGCCTTGGTGCCTTTGACTTCTTTTTTCTATGACAAGCATCACCTAAGGAGGGAGCGAGGCCACCAGCTGAGAGGTCCTAATCTAGTGCCCAAGGGGTGTCTTGTGAATTGAACTACAGCTGTTTCATAGCAGGCACATGGGCTATTTCTACACTGTGGGACCCCAGAATATGTGTCGGTTCTTGGTCTTGATGGCTTCTGCAGCCACTTTGCCGCACCATACTGGGATGAAAGCTTGGCAGCAGCCAGCCCCTCTCCTCCCTCCCCGCCTCTTGTCCAGTTTCCTGGGGAAAGGCAGACATGCACCCAGGAGTGCCCCATGGCACTGCCCAGACAGGTGTCATCTGGCATCAGCAGAGGACCACAACATAAGGGATGTGTGTCCAGGCATACCGTGTATATTTGCGCTTTTGTTTGAGATTCATCTGTCCTAACCTAATGGATTTGATAATTAAATGTCTGTCCCTAAGCTAGCCACAACTGGCTGCTTGTGTAATCAGAAAGGAGAAAGAGGCATTTTGAAGGTGTGATTCATGCCATCTTAAAGCAGATGCCAAAAATGTGATCAAATTCTCTTCCAATTGTTATAAAGGCAGTCAGGGAGATGAGTGCACACAGACATTTATTCTGTGGATATCTAAAGACAGCGGATATGAGTTTTAGTTTTTGCGACTCAGCAGCATGGCCCCCTTTGCTGAACACCTGGAGTTTACTGGGATGAAAGTGATTGAAACTCGTTGTCCTGCTAAGGACAGCAATTAATCTGAGACTCCAAATAATATAAATTTAATGTCAAGTATTTACTTCCACATTGCACGCAGACCCTGAAACAAAGGATGGAGCCTGACGATTTCTGCACTGCACTGCAGGACATATTAACCAGACCCAGCTGGTTTTGACCTCTTTAACAAGTATCCCACCTGATTTCTTAGCAAATCAGGTTTCCTCCTCCCTCAGAGTGCTCTGATTCAGAAATCCCTCTTACTCAGGACTTCCCTGTGGGCAACATGGCTATCAGCATGGATATTAAGCATCAATCATGTTTTTGTGCATCTGCTGTGCTGTGTAAAGGAATTTCTTTTCTTTAAATGCTTATGAGAGGGAAGGGCTATACACCTCTCCATATCTATATTAAAAGCATTTTAAATTCTGTTGCCAGTCATCCTTAATGGAAGAGCCATTGAAATCCCCATGCATAGCTGTGTTTCTTCCAGTGACGAGTCTAAAAACAGATTTTCTTCTATTTCCAACGATGCAGGCACAAGTTCCTTATTTATAAATACAAGTTTTAGTGTAAATTTAAGTCCAAGCAGCCTGGGAACAGCTAGCATATTCTTGCGTAGTTTGCTGAAAATGTCGCATATATCATGGTGCAAGTACTGAGTTTTGTTTTGTCCCATGTCTGTCATGACAGAGGGACTATTTTAAGAGAAGAGCTTTCTTAAAAATCAGGACTTTTAATTTAATTAATACCTGAAGCTCATTAAAGAGAAAAGAGTTGCTATGCAAATGAATTCTTTCTAGTGATAATACCAGGTTTCTCTCTTTAAATTGTACTTGCAAGAAAAAAATATTTTGTCTCACTTGATGTTTAAGCTACATAATTGCTCAGATGGACATTTATTGGCTTGCCTGCTGTCTGATGGTCTCTGAACAGCTAAGTAAGAGAAAGGAAATGAACAGGCTGCAGAAGTTCTGATTGTGAAACAATTGCTCTTTGGAAGTGTTACCATGCCAAGTGAAAATACAAGAACTGAATGTAATTTGGCATTGCTAGAACTTGTTAGTGCTTTTTCTTCTCTTAGCACTATCCTCATGTGACAGGATTTGGTTATGAGGAAACTCCTAGAGCAATGCTCTATCAGGTCCGTAAGGAGTTTCAAAGCCCGTCTAAAAAGAGGGAGGAGAGATGGCAAAGGGAGTGGAGATCTACAGGAAAAACACAACGAAGCCTGGTGTAGCTTTCCCAGTTCCCTCTAAAGCCAAGATGTAAATGCCAAAAGCTCCTCTGTGTCCTTGAATTCTCAAACTATGAAGTAAACGTACACAACCCTTTTTTCTACCCCAACCATGCAGAAAAACCATTCTGTTGCTGAGTTCTATTTATGTGTCTCAGTAGAAGACATAAAACAAGTTTTAAAAAGTATCCATTGCCAAGTACAATGGTATCTTCAGCGGAAATTTATCATTATATTTGTTAACTAGAGGCTGAAACAATAAATAATCACTAATGCTATCGGCTGATGGGTAGCATTTGTGTCAAACAGCAAAAGCTAATAACAAGCAGTACTACAGTTTCATAACGGGGGCTTTTATTCAAATAAAAAATCCCCACAGGCTTTAGGATTTTTTTTTTCCAGCCGATCTTCGGCTGAGCTTATCAAGCTGAGCAGTCATGGAATCAATCTCACTGAGGAGCCGCAATTTCTCCCCAATTCATGAAGCTTAAAATCACAGCTTTGGCAGCAGCCCTCCCACCCACCCACAGCTTTCATGGATCCAGATATAATGTAATTTTATTTTTATCCTGTATGGTTTTACACGGAAACTCAGAAATACATTTGCACCATCACATAGTGTCTATGAAAGCAGCAGGAAAGCAAATTCTGTTTTTGCAAGTTCAGAGAGATCTTTCAAATACTCCAGTCACCAATGCCTTTTGGGGGGCAGGAGGAAGAAAGAAAGTACCTTTCTCCTTGCAGGTAGATGACAAAATGATTGGATCTACCTTCTACTCTGGTGTTGATTCCCTTATCTTTAGGGACTATTTTTACAGTCGTGAAACCACGGACTGCTGAAATCCCAGTTATACCCCTGTCCTCTATGCCCAAGGAAGCTCAAACATCCCAATTCCTTTTTAATGGATGTCAGTCTAACATGTTTTTAATACCCCCAGTAATAATGAAGTCTCCCAGTGTCATTCCAGCATTTCTGCTTCCAGAGTTGGCAGGTTTTTTCCGTGTCTGACCTAAATTTGTATTTGATGCAGTGTAAGTCTGTGGTTTCTCTCTCATTCAGCTTAGACAAGAATAGTTTAGTCCGTCCCTGCTGCAGCCTTTCATGTACTTAAAAACCTGCCATGTCGCACCTCAGTATTCACTCTAGCACAAGCAGGCCTGAGATGCTATGTTTTCTGGAACTCTGACCATTTTCACTGTTCCCCTTCCAATTACTCTTCCTAAAATGTGACACCCCAAACTGGACACAGCATTTCATACAAGGCCTTGCTGATGCAGAGCAGAATTGGACATGAGGTGTGCTGTATTGCTATTTATATACCCAGCCTTTTCAGTTTATCTCCTATTCGCCAGGAACACTGGAATTCTATTCCTGGACCAGCATGCCGGCATCCCCTCTCAAGTTTTTGCTTATTTGCAAATGTATTGAACGCAGTTGCTATGCTATCATTTACGCTGTTAATGAAAACTGACCCAGATCACTGACACTCAGCTGCTCTTTTTCAGTGTAGTGAAACATGTTGTTTCATGGCAGGAAAACACAGAAAATACTATTTTCTTTTTTAATCTCTGAGTATGCATGTTGTGGTACTGTTGTTTGTAATGGGACAACCTACAGAAAGCCTGCACTTTTTATATTCCAAGAACTTTATCAAATTTCAGTGCATATACATTTGAAACCTGACATTTGTTTTATGGAGTGGTTTGGGGTTTTTTCCCCCTCTTTGTTTCACTTTGTTTTTTCTCAGCACAGAATGAATATAATTAAGGGAAATAGTCGCCAAGGTCAAAGAATGGAGGGACTTGTTACAAGACACTTGAAAATTGCAAGTTAAAACTAATGTTTTCTTGGTAAATATGTTCAAGGCTAGGAATAATCAATCTATTCTATCAGGATACTCTGTCCCTACAATAGCTGAGCAGGAGAGAAAATACTATAAAAAATGAAAAACACACCAACATTATTCTTCTGCAAACTATGAGAGAAGATTAATTCTCTAATAATTCAAATAGCTGCTTGGGAAGAAACCTGCCATAACAAAATTATTTGTAGGGCAAATAAATGTTTGAATAAATTTATGTTAGGTTTAAATGCAGGGTTGGGGTTTAAATGCAGTGCATTAACAAACATTTGCTTAAGAAATTTCATTGATCATCTCAATTCATTATTCCGTTGTCTTCTCTGGCACAGTTTAATCAAACTCCCACAAGAAAGAGTAGAGGAGGCTGTGATGAGTTCTTCTCTGAAGTGGACTTTAAGCTGTTGAGACAGATGCATAAACATTAAGATGGATTTTTTTTATCATGATCATGACACAAGATTTTTCCTGCAGTTCTTTCAAGTATGTATCTAAAAATGTTACAAACAGAACCTCCTTCTCCTAACACAATGCACACCCATGCTGTCGATTGACCTCCCCCCCCACACAAATCCTAGGTCCTGTGCTTGTGTTATCATGCTCCTAAACCCTGTTTTTTGGTGTGAAAGAGCATCCAGGTACAGCACAAGGGGACAGTTCCCTCTGGAGAGAGGTGACACTGCCGCAACTTTTCCAGTTCCCAAACATAGCCCCAGCCTCCTTCACCCACCCCTGCAAACCCTCACACCACACACTGCCATAGGCTGGGGTTTGCACTGTAAAAACACTGCTCTGGGGGACTGTGGCACTGCATCACTTCTGAAGTCTGGAACTGAAGGAACACATCAAAAATAATAATTAGGTCTAAAGGGGCACCATATGGGCCCCAGTGGCCTGCCACACATGGATGTGTCTTGACTATTTTAGAGAAGAGGAGCCCTGACCAGTGGATGAAGACTTATCAGAGTGATAGATAGAGAGTTTTGATGATCTACAGAGGGGAAGTCCCTCAGTCTACATGTAGAAACCCTGTCCTAGACTTCACTTTTCTCTGGAGATTGAGTTTTAGAAATTTAGAGCATTATTTTGAGAATACTGCCTTTGCCAACAAAAATGTAGGTTCAAAGTGGGTGAGTCTTCTAGTTTGAAAGCAAGCCAGTGGGAGATCCCAAGTCAGAACTACAATTTAATAGGAAAATTAAGATAAAGGCAATAATACAGAATCACTGGTTTAAACCGACAGAGTCAGAATACAGCCTGACACCCTGTTAGTCAGGGTGGTGGTAGCAGTCTGATTAAATGGTGGCTGCAGCCCTCCTGAAGTGACAGATGTGGTTCTGTTGAAGCGGTGATCCTGTAGAAGGGTCTGGTCTTCCTCTGAAGGTCCAGTGGTGGTTATGCAGCTCTTGTCCTCCGGGAATCCAGTAGGTAAGGCTGCCTGTGGTGTTCCAAACCTCAGGTTATATCCAGGTAGGAATGCTTGGTTCCTCCCCCTGGGCGGAGCATCTCACAATGGGATGATGTCATTTTATGAGTCACGCAGTGAGACTTGATGGCCCATTAACAGAAGATATCCCCTGGAGGGAGTTATCAGGAATGTGTCATGGAAGAGATAAAGAACACTACCCCACCTGGCTTTGACAGTGTATGAAGATGGTGATAGAATACATACTTTCAGTTACACCTTACACTGTAACCTAAGACAGTGAGTAGGTTAGATGGGCTGAAGACTTGCCTGGAGCAGCGTCAGATTCTGCGTCCCTTGGCTGCAGGCAAAAGTGAGCTATTTGCACATTACCATGAAATAGGGTTGTTTGAGGTCTAAACACACTTCCTAATGAAATAGGATTTATCCTAGAGAAGATACAGCAACAGTTTTCAAATACGTAGAGGACTATTTTAAGTACTCATTTTTTATTTACATCTTGTCCACACATATTTATTGATATCTGTTCTGTGAGGGCTGGAAAACACAGATTAAATGGCAGCAGGAAAACTTCAGGTTAGGAATGACAAACAACACTGTAGCAGCAGAAATGGAGAAGCAGTTGGACAGAATGTCAGAGGTGAAGATGGGACCTCTAACTCCAGGGTTGCTTAAGAACAAGTTGGGTGAAACTCCCTAAGCAATTAGAGTGTGTCGATGATTCTGCCTTGGGAAGACCCAGGTCAGCCCCTGAGGTCACATCCATACCTTTACCGAAGGTTTTATGAGTGTTGCTGTGGTTGCATCATAAGTGGGATAGAGAAATGAGTATTACTGATCAAACGAGAGGCTGCTCAGAAGCACAGCACTGCATAAAGCAAGGATAGCTCTGTAAAAGCAGGCAAAAGTGGGAGCTCTAATCTGTGAGTAGCTACCAAGTCTGGCAAAGATTCAGATTGTTTGCTTTACAAACCCAGCCTGTGAGAAAAGCAAGACAAGTTAGAGGTAAACCTCACATTTAGGGGCTGGAGCATTTTCAAAGAAGACTAATGAAGATGGTGAAGGTTCTAGAGAACAAGTCGTAACAGGAGTGGCTGAGAGAACAGGGGTTGCTTGCAGCAGCTTTTTTGCATCAACTTTTAAGAAGGAAGAATACAAATAAAAAAATAGTAAGAGTGCCTACTCTTACTATTACAAGAACTGTCTTCTCTTCTCTAGCGCTATTTCTGTGTAACAAAGCAGATCATAATTAATTAGGGACCAAAAGATTCCTCACATTCCAGCTAAATCCTGAAATTTTTCTGTTCAAAAACCCTCACTAGGTTTTCTTAGCAAAACTGTTAAAACCTGCATAAGAGCGAAGCTTCTGTCCCCGGTCTCCCCAGGAACACAGGCTTCCTGGCTCTGTGTGTGCAGTTAAGCCTGCATTCACAAAACCCACACTAACCCAGGTGTGCTCCCACCCTCTCAGTCCTTGATTGTGTGATCACAAAGCCACCCCCCCACACCCCCCCAATCATGTGGATTTTGTCTACAAAGTTGGGCACATGGGTGTTTTACAATATTCTTTTAATCTAACCCAACTACTTTAATTGATGTGTCAGAACCTTTATCGCTGTAATCGCTCTTCTCTCAAATGTTCACGTTAACAAATTGTTCAGCCTTGATGTGCTGTGTGCTTTCTAAAAGGAAAACCTTGTTTTCTTCTGGAGATGGTACTTCAGAAACATAAGCACGTAGAAATGTAGAAATGTCTTTTGATGAGTTGAGTGTCTTGTTTGTAACTGGATCTCCTACATAAAGCTGTACCTGCTTTGTGTTTTTCCTGTGACCAGTCCTCAGATTCTTTTAAGGTTTGCATTCACTGATCAATGTGTTAGATCTCAT
>VZRV01001006.1:423734-458031 GCA_013398115.1 Falcunculus frontatus | reverse complement strand
GGAGCCTGTCCAGAGAAGGGCAATGGAGATGGTGGAGGGTCTGGAGCACAAATGCTATGAGGAGTGGCTGAGGGAGCTGGGAGTATTTAGCCTGGAGAAAAGGAGGTTCAGGGGGAACTTTATCACTCTCGGCAAGTACCTGAAAGGAAGCAGCAGTGAGCTGGGTGTTGGTCTCTTCTCCCAAGAAACAAGCAATAGGACAAGAGGAAATGGCCTCAAGTTGTGCCAGTGGAGGTTTAGATTGGATATGAGGAAAGTCACCTTTGCTGAAAGGTTGATCAGGCATTGGAACAGGCTGTCCAGGGAAGTGGTGGAGTCACCATCACTGGAGGTGTTGAAAAGACATGTAAATGTGGCACTTGGGCACATGTTTATTGGTGGACTTGGCAGTTCTGGTTTAACAGTTGGACCTGATGATCTTGAATATCTCTTCCAACCTAAACGATTCTGATTCAGTAAGTCAGGAAGAATAATTTGAAAAAACAATTCCCAGGAAAATACTTGGAATATATCTATGCATTCAAATGTTATCTTTTCACATTTTGATTAGAACAAACACAGAAAAAATATCTGTAGCAGATATTCATCCTGCAATGAACTCCTAAAGCTCTGTCTTTACTTTTCACAAACTGTCTTCTAGCTTAATCAATACTTAGTATTTTCTCACTGTAGACAGAAGGGAGTGAACCCTTGCACTGGCTAGCGCCAAGGCAAGGCAGTACCCAGCTTCCTTACAAGAAATAAGGAAATTCAGCTTGCCTTCCTCTCACCCAGTGGTGTTTAGCATAAACAAAGAAGTACCATAATCACCATCATTCAAGAAAACAACAGAACTACCTTTTCTAGTGCACCCTGGTTTTATTCTTCAGGGTACAAGCACATTGCATGTGTGTGTGCACTTGCCTGCACATGCCACATAACTGGGGAGGGGGGAAGTTAGCATGCAGAATAATGTAATTACTCATTCTTGAATAGAAGGATAATTACTGTCACAGAAACCCACATAACTTGCAGATCTTTTTGTTCTTTTTAAGATGATAAATACGGTATTTTCCATTTTCTAACAGGATGCATCCTTTTCCTTCTGATTTCCCTTCCCCCCACTTAAGCTGAATTGCATACATTTCAAATGAATAACAAGGGTTATCTGTTCCCATATAGGAAAAGAAAGGCTTATCTGGATTTTTTAAAAAATAAAAGTAGTTCCATGTCTCTGGAGTCGCAGTGGTGAGTCACTGATTGGGCTGTCACCTGTAACAAACTTCCTTTAAGAATGACTTTCAACAGCATATCTAGAAGAGGATGGGGAAAAGAGGCAGGAGCAGAAAAAGACACAGTGACTGACCACAGGCTAAGACTTTTAAAATTCACACTGTGAATCTCATGTTTAAAAGCAATGATCACCTATGTGTGCCTTGCTGTCAGTCACTCACAGGGCATAATCTGGGGGCAGGTGGTGGGAAAGCAGTGCAAAAAGAGACAAGAGCAGCCAGAAGCTCACAGCTTCTGACAGCTGGCCAGGTGCCCTCTTTGCTTCTTCCTTCCATCCAGAGAGGCCTTTGGAAATGGAGAGAATTGTCACTGTGTGAGTAGCTGTCTGTTTGAATGGGGACATAACTTGCAAGATATTCTCCTAAACAGCTTTATTTAAAGAGCTTTTTTAAGCCCTGTTGCCAAACCTTAGGCAAGAAGAGTACTCCTGTTAGGTATAAACCTAAATATGTGTGTGTATATATATATTTATACATATACATATACGTATATGTATACATATACATATACATATACATATACATATACATATACATATACATATACATATACAATTATGAAAAACAGCCTGACTTTAGGACATTAGGGCAACAGAAGTAGAACAGATACTGGGAACTGCTTTAATGGGACTTTTTAACAGCTACTGACAGAACAAGCCTGCTCTTCTTTAGTGACAGTGATGTTAAGAAAAAAATTTCAAATCCTCCGTGGGAGCCTGGAGCTCACAGACATTTTTCTCTCTGAACAACAGTAGTTTAGGCATCATCTGGTCTTACATCTTCTGGAAAAAGGGTTGAGACCATTCCTGCCCAGCAAATCCCCACTAAGGCTATGCTTTATTGCAGTTAGCTTAAAACTGACTGGGTTTTGATGGCTGTGCAACTCTGACATTATGACACTTAATGTAACTGATTTCAGTGTGTTCACTGGGATTTTTCTCCCACCCGTGACCTCAGAATCATAGAATTGTTTAGGTTAGGAAAGACATCTAAGGTCGAGTCCAACTGTTAAACCAGAACTGCCAAGTCCACCAATAAACATGTGCCCAAGTGCCACATTTACATGTCTTTTCAACACCTCCAGTGATGGTGACTTCACCATTTCCCTGGACAGCCTGTTCCAATGCCTGATCAACCTTTCAGCAAAGGTGACTTTCCTCATATCCAATCTAAACCTCCACTGGCACAACTTGAGGCCATTTCCTCTTGTCCTATTGCTTGTTTCTTGGGAGAAGAGACCAACACCCAGCTCACTGCTGCTTCCTTTCAGGTACTTGCCCCTTCAACCTCCTTTTCTCCAGGCTAAATACTCCCAGCTCCCTCAGCCACTCCTCATAGCATTTGTGCTCCAGACCCTCCACCATCTCCATTGCCCTTCTCTGGACAGGCTCCCGCACCTCAATATCTTTCTTCAGTGGGGGCCCAAAACTGCACACAGAATTCGAGGTGTGGACTCAGCAGTGCCAGGTACAGGGGGATGATTGCTGCCTTCATCCTGCTGGGCACACTGTTGCTGAGCTTTGTGCTGCCCCAATTTCACTGTCGGTAATAACCTGCTATGTCTGAATATGCCTTTTTGAGCTTCTGTGCACTAAACCTAAAAAACCCTGAGCCTGGGAAACTCTGTCTGCTCTTACTTTTCAGATAAGTCTGGTAAATAAATTGTGTGGTGCTATCCCAAATCCCCTCACCTGAAATGGAAGACATTTCATCCAAGAAAGATTACTTTGCCAGTTCCAGGAACTGATACCTTGCTATGAAATTAATAATAAATAAACAAGAACAGGGTACTCCACACTCCACCATAAATAGCAGGCTGCCTGCTCCAAGCTCCAATTGAAATTCTGTCTGTTTGCAATAGCATCCTTAGCAACCAAAAAATCACACAAGACAATTCATGTAGGTGAGGTGTATCCAAGCAGCCAACATTTCAAATGCAAGCTTTTCTTGTGGGCCTGAAAAGCTAATTTTTCTACAGAAATCTTGAATTTATTTAAAAGTCTTATCCAAGATATCTTTCTCACTCACAGATTTAGCATATCAATGTTCCTGGTAAGTCATAATCATTGCTTTCATTCTATAGATTTCCTTGCCCTCTAACAACTCAGATTGTGTGTTGTCTCAACCATTCCCTTCAAGTCAGCTCTGACAGCTGAGTCAGACCAGAAGAATAGTTGAATTAAAAAGCCTGACAATCCTCTACCCCTTACTCAGCCAATAACCTCATTTGTTCATTGATTGGAAATTAAAGATGATGGAAGTGCTTTTTTTATTTTTGTTGGTGATGATCTACAACTCTGCTATTTTGTGCAAGCCTCTCTATTACTCACTTAAGGCCAAATTACTGTGGAGACAGAATAGGAAAACCCGTAATAAAATACAGTAAAAATGACAGAGAGGAATCAGTTTCAGCCAGGCAGGTGTATCCTACTGGTGTTCACAGCCCAGCTGAAGGTTCACACCTTGAAGTCCCAGTGCTGACTGTTCCTTTCTGCAGCAACATGCCAGAAGGATGTTTGCAGGATGTCACTTCTCCAGCAGTGGGAATACAGCAGCTTCTCCACTGGCTGCAGAGAAGCACTATACTGCCTGGGGGGAAATGGATATGTCAGTCCCCCACTCTTCTAAAACTGGAGCTAAGGCTTGTGTTAGCCTCATTGTGTGTTCTGCTGATAGCTGAAATGTTCTCAGTGGTTCAAAACTCATATTTTTCCTCTCCTAATTATCCCTTAGCTTAGCTTCTGATATTGGAAAATTATCCTCTAATTCTCTTCCTTTAATCAGATGGTTTATATTTTTAAAAATTCTTGATTATACTCATTTTCATATCCCCACTTAAACATTGTTAGCATTTGCTGACCTCTATCCCATGTTAGAAGAGTGATGAATTGACTGCAGTCACTCCAGCTGTTCACTAAATATTTTCCACATTTCTAGAGTGGATTATTCATTCAATATGGGATTTAAACTTCAGTATCTGAAAGATTCCTTTTTAAAAATGTTCTTCACACTTATCCATCCAGGCTTTTGACGTCTAAAATGTTGTAATTGCAAGATTTAAGTTGCTTCTAAATAAAAAATCATTTCGCAAATATTTTCTAAAGGTGGGACATGGAGCAGGCTATGTTCATACAGGCTGCTCTACAAATTGTGAACAACTCCTAAACTATATCTCAGAATGTGTCTCTTCACTTCATGTCTTCTCTTGTAAAAGATGAGGAGTTAAAATGCCTTGATCCAACCTTCAGGCGAGTATATCTTTGAATATCCAAAAGGTTTTGTTTCCACTTACTGTGAATGGTTATAGCAACATTCTGACCTTTGGTAGTGCCCATTACCCCTGAATCATATCCAAACTTTTGATGCTTTTTTATCAGTCCTTTCTGAGAAGCATAATACTTAACTCATGGGGTACGTTAATTTCATGAAGTGTAGGACTCAATTCAGGACTTTAAAACATCCAGAGAAATAATTGGCAAGTTTGTTAAAAAGGAGCTGAAGAGCATAAAAATCTAGTATTACACATGGCTAATTATTTTTCCAAGCAAAAAGCTTTCTACTACTTTTCTACAGTATTAATTTTTTACCTAAGAAATCAGAGTTGAAAACATGTATTTGAGGCTTTGAAACCAAAAAGTATTTGAGTTATCTGGGTTCACATAGACTTTCTTTACATCCTTTTTTGTATTGTAAAGCAGTTAATAGAATACTGATATTAAGGAAAAAAACCATCAAGGACTAAAAAGAGAAAAAAATCCTTGAGTTTATCACTAGCTCACTCTCAGGCAGACAAATACTTTCTTTTCTTTGAGGAGGACAACAGCAGTAGGTTAAAAAAACCTGCATAAACACTGAGGGTACTTCTTTGAAACGCGGAATAAAAGTTAACTGGCAAAATGAAGAGACAAATTTCCCACAGGCACCCCAAGTGTACCAATTGGCTGTCTGAGGGCCCAGAGAAGCTCCTCAGACGCTGTGTGCTTGCTACTCTTTCCTGGGGTAACCAGCATGCAAGTACGGCACAGGGAAATAAAAGCATTTTTTGACAAAAGACCAGGTGCTCACAGGAACAACCCCTAGTTGCAGGGCAATAACAAAAGAGCAGCCATAGGGTGGAGGCAAAACTGGCCAGAAAGTTGTGCTAGGAAATTAGTTATCAATGGTCAACCATCAAATTAAAATGATGTATTGAGAGGGATTTTCCAGGAGTCTGTCCCATGTCTGGTTCCATTCAATATTTTCATTATTAACTTGGATGGTGGAATAGAGATCGTACTTTGTATATTTACATCTGACTCTAACCCGGTGGGAGCTGAAAGTGATTTAGAGGACAGGAATCAGACTCTGAATAAGCTCTGAGAAACTGGAATTGTCTGAAAATAATAGATGAAAAGTTCCACGTTCATTTCTGCATTTCAGCTGCTTAAATACAGAGTGGGAAATGATTGATTATTTAAGAGCTTTGCGGGATCTGGAGTTGTCAAAAGCTGAATGTCAGCCAAAGACATCATGTGGCAGCAAAAAAAAATCCCAACATGCTGGAATGTGTAGAAAAGAGGGTCATCTGTCAGACATACAAGTAATCCTTCTGCTTTACTTGAGACTGGTAAGGCCTCAGCTAAAGCATTGAGTCTAGTTACAGGGCCTGATCTGCACTGAGGTTGGAAAGAGTCTGTATGAAGCATGTGCCCTAATCAGGACATATCAAAAGAGTAGTTGGAGGAAATGCAATGGCCAGAAAAAGAAGACTGAGAGAACTGATCAACAGTTTTCAAAAATGTATAGACCAGGGCAATAAGGAGGGCAACAGATGATTGCCACTCTCTCTCCAACATATACGGTGTATACATCTTAAAGCAACTCTTTCTAGACCACTTATTTGTCTTGTAGTTACTATGGCTCACAAAAACATCATTGATATTTTTGTATATAAAATTTTGTGCTTCTCATTTCAGGAAAAAACCTTAACTAGAAAAGTAAATGTCATTTGTAGGACATTGATAAATACTTCATCGTCTAATTATTTCATTTTAGACTTGCTTGCTTTATTCTTTCTCACAGACATCTACCACATTAACTTCTTTCATCACATTACTTTTATGCTTACATGCCACAAACTCTCCTTCCTCCTCCAATCCCTGAAAGCCCTATTAATGTATGAACAAATTTCTGTTGGTTTTGTATTGCTGTGGACCCAGGCATCATTCTCAAATGACTTCTGTGGTTGGTATCCTCATCAGCAACAAAATATCATTTCCTTCACCATAAGGAATGAGAGAGAAGTCATCTCCCTTTTCTCTAACTCAGTTTATTCAACTGAACTCACTACAACATGGTCTTCTCCCGAACACCTTCCTTCATCAATGTGCTTGAATGTAGCGCGCTCTGGCCGCTGGCCGCTCAGTGGCCTGGCAGGCGACAGTTACTGTGCTCCGGCAGCGTGGCCAACAGAGTTCAGTGTGGCAGCTGGAAGCTTTCAGTAGGACTGCCTGGAGGAGGCTCACAGAGGAGCAGGCTGCAGCGAGGTGGTTGCCAAGCGACAAGGCAAGGGCCAGGAATGAAAGAGGGACCCTTCTGTTGCCTTCAATCCCAGCTTTATTGTTGCAAGCCGAAAGGGGAGACAACGAGGAAAGGGCCAAGAAGGTCGGTTGCTCGCCCTTTTAAGCAGGGGCGGAGCAAGGAGGGAACAAAGGAATGAGCCAAACAGGAGTTGACAAGGGGTGACAGGGGACAAATCACAGAGACATAGGGGAGGAACAAATTTGAACAAACCAATGGGGAATCAAACAGAACAGAACTTTCCAGATCTTACTGAATATACAATGAGAGGCATGAATAAACATAAAAGGGGTAAACCAATGGGTTCTGTGAAAACATAGATGATTCTGGAAACGAGGGTGGAGATACGGTCAGAGTGACACCTGGTGGGAAGGTACTTCAATCCTCGGTCCCGCCCTTGGGGTCGGAGTCCTGGGTGGGAAAGTCCACCCACCTGATGTCACTCAGCCCCAAGGTGGGCTGGGCCACCGCAACACTTGAAATGCTTTTATATTTCTTTGGCCTGATAGGTGACAGCATTTTGTCCTTCAGCACACTTGCAGGACCCAGAGCACAATCATTATTCACAGAAATACAGCCCTGCCATCCTGCTGAGTAATTCCTTAAGGCCAGGAATTGCAGTTCAATCCCCTGTACAAGCACATAAGTTTCTGGTACATGGTCTTTTCCCCAATTTTACTTCATGAGCACTACAGTTAATAACTCACATATGGGGGGGATATAAGGTGGTGGAAATAAGTAATATTCATGTTTCACTGGAACTACCTTTCTGTTTGAGGTGGTGTGAGAGATGCATAGAGCAATGAAAAATAAAATGCCTGCCACAGGTTACCATTTCCCCAGTTCTCATGGCACAACAGAGGTGGGCCCTCTTCCTTAAGCGTCTCACAAAAACCTGTCCTTGCCAATAGGCTGCCAGCATTTACACTGAAGGACATGGAGGAGAGTTCATGATTCAGCCTTCTCCCTCTGCTCTGCAAACATCAGCACACAGCAGCCATGAGGAAATGAAAAGCTTGAGGACCATAGGTGAACTTAAGCAGACATTTACTAAGTGAAAGTATGCCTCAGAACTCCATCTCCTCTAGTTTCCTAAGCATGCCTTGGGCTTCTTTCTGTCTTTGAAGAGGTCTTCACAGGACCTGAACATCATTTTTATGAGGTATTCAAAGACTGCTACTGATTCTTTCCCTTGTTATAAATGTCTTTATTGGACTATTTCTCCTGGTCTGCCCACTCAAGTGGTCTACAGGAACACCTATTCTTGAATTAATGCAATTCAAATAACACCAGTTCTTGAAGAAGTCAGTAAAACACTGCAAGAATATCCACTGAAAGATGTAGTTAATTAGTTTTCCCTAGAGACTGGGTGCAGTTTGAGTGAAAGGTCAGGAACTGAGCCAGCCTGTGTACAAGCATTTCTTAAGGCTCCACTGACTCAGCGATGGCTCATGACGTGGCAGGGGATACAAATCAAATGCCAGCCCAGCTCGCATCTGCTTGACCTTTGGACCCAGCATCTGGGAACCCCAAGCAGAAATCTGAGTACAAGTGGCTTGTACAAGTGCCTTTGTATGCACATTAGAGGGGATGGCCAGATGTGCTGTGCAGCCTCCACCTGCGCTGCTGTGTAACCTCCAGCCACCGATCACCCTTGAAGTAAAAATTCTGGGTAGAAGAGATGGTTAAAAACACCACCTTTTGTGGGTCCACAGGTCTCTTCTTAAAGTCCTCCAATACTTCTTGTCAGATAACACTAGTCCAGGCTGAATTCAGCCTTCTAACAATACATCTCATGTGCTCTGGATACAGGGGTATTTTCAAATCAGCATTGCCAAGGGCACCTTATTGGATACAGCTCCATCAGGATTGCAACACATTTGCTGCAGAGGTACAGAAATAAAATTTTTAAATTAAGCCAGTGGAAAATGAGATTGAAATATTTTATAAGAAAGCTACTTTTTTTTCTTTTAACTTTAATTTTCATGGAAGACACTAAATTTAATGTTCTATGAATACAATTCTGTCTTCAAAATCTGTACGTTATTTGAGTTTAGTGATAAATACAAAAACTTCGTAAAAAGTGAAGCATTGTTGTGCATTGGTTAAGACACCATCCATTTTGTGAAAGTTCAAAATTCAGCTTTATTTTACATTTCTGTACCTTCATATTTAGACTTCAGACAGTAGTACATCTGAAGTACTAAATAGACCATTTTTCACTTTATACCTTTAAAAACGATTGTTCACAACATTTTAACATGGCTATATAATAAACATTTTTTGTAGGAAGTTCATCTCACTGGTTCAAATGAAGTGGCATTGTCCGCGAGGTCTCATTTCAAAATTATTGCACTTTTATCCTTTTTGTCATGCCACAAGTTGAGAAGTCCAAAATATTTACCTTTCTGATTGTCAGTCTTTCCTTCATAGAGATGTCTGAGTGAAGACAAAATAGACAACTTGTTTTGTTGAATCAATAGAGGCATATTATCACAGCAAGATTATAATTCAGGTGTACAATACCTGCATTTTACAGCACACAAAACTGAAACTGCCATGTGCTGTGTGTCACAGCAGGTAACTAATATCAACAAAGTACCAGAGTCTATGTTCAAATACTGTTGTATGGGTCTAACTTCAATCCACAAAAGCAAGGCAATTCAAAATTAAGGCTTAAACTCTATCCATAATCCACTCTCTTCGGGAATTGCATTATGAATGCAGCTGAATTCTCTTCTCAGGTCTTTGCAGCTCCATGTTGCCACACAAACGGTGAGAGAAAGCAAATCTACTGTTGCACTTATATGCAGATTCCTATCAATTGCTTTATATCTGGTAAGGATACCATCTACTGGCATTTGTATTTACTTGAGGCCGAAACCTGAGGCTTTGGAGACAGGCTGTGATCATTGCATAAGGTGTTTGGGATGAATGAGTTCAGATAACTAAGTATTTCTCTTCGCTTTTTGGGGCATATTGGAGTTTTGGGTTTGCATGGCCAGGTTTTCGTAGCAGGGGGACTATACGGGTGGCTGCTGTGAGAAGCTGCCAGAAGCTTCCCTCACGTCCAGCAGAGACAACGCCAGCTGGCTCTACAAAGGATGTGCTGCTGGTCAAGGCTGAGCCCATCAGAGACATCTCTGTGATAACATATTTAAGAAGAAGAAAAAAAAGTTATTCTGCAGTTGTAATTGGGCTTAGAGAAGAGCAGAGTGAGAACATGTGAGAAGAACAGCCCTGCAGACACCAAGGTTCTGTGGAGAAGGAGGGGCAGGAGGTGCTCGGAGAAGGAGGGGCAGGAGGTGCTCCAGGTGCTGGAGCTGAGGTTCCCCTGCAGCCTGTGGTGCAGCCCATGGTGAGACAGCTCTGCCCCTGAAGCCCATGGAACACCACAGAGATTCACCTGCAGCCCATGGAGAAGGCCCATGCCAGAGCTGAATGCCTGAGAGAAGGCTGTGACCCCCTGGGAGGCCCAGGCTGCAGCAGGCTCCTGGCAGGGACCTGCAGACCTGTGGAGAAAGGAGCCCACACTGGAGCAGATTTCCTGGTAGGACTTGTGACACTATGGGGGACCCACACTGGAGCAGGCCATGCCTGAAGGACTGCACCCTGAGGAAGGGTTACACACACTGCATCAGTTTGTGAAGAACCATTGCCTGTGGGATGGATTCATGTTGGAGAAGTTAATGGAGAACTGTGTCCCATGGGAGGGACCCCATGCTGGTGCAATGGAAGGACTCCTCTCCCTGAGCAGTGGCAGGAACAACTTGTGATGAACTGAGAGTAACCCCCTCTTCCCTGTCTCCCTACACTGCTGGGGGGAAGGAGCTAGAGCTGGAATGAGGGAAGGGTGGAGAAAGGTCTCCTTATCCTGCTCTGACTTTGTCAGTAATAAATTCAACACAAATCCCCAGTCTGAGTCTGTTTTGCCCATGTCAGTAATCGGCGAGTGATCTCTCCCGGCCCTTATCCTTCACCGTATTTTTTCTCCCCCATCCAGTTGTAGAGGGGACAGATAGAGCAGCTTTAGTGGGCGCCTAGCATCCAGCCAGGGACAACCCAATACACAGAGGTAGTAAAACACCTATTTTGTGAACTTGTGACAACAGGAGCAGATAGTCTTGTGCTGATTTCTGCATTTTTTTGAATTGCCATTATCAGGAGACAGGAAAAAGAGGGGATATAAGTCCATGTTGAAACCAAAATAAAATGGCATCAATGGTTTTCAGCATCAGGAACCTTTCCCTTCAGCCTGTGATTTTAGCCAAACAAGAATACAGTGCAGGAAGAAAAATAGTCTGTTTCCAGCTGAAGATACAGAGCTAAGTATAATTGATGTCATCATACCTGAGCTAAGAAATTTGTTTCTACGATGAAGATCAGATTTCAGGCTTGGAAACAAAGGTTGGTTGTGAAAACTGATCAACCCATCATGACTATGTGTTAGGCCTATGACCAACATTTTTTGCCCCTGATGGATGCATCTGCTACCAGGGCTTTACATCTCCCACTGCTCAAAGTCTGATTTCAGGAAATCATAATCAGGAAATCCAGGCTGCCCCACTTCTCAGGAATCTTAATAGTCTGCAGCTTTCTTTGTAGTATTGTCAGGACTAAGGTTTTGCAGCGTGTCCACAGATTTTGGAGTTAGCAGAAAGGAGAATGCTCTGTGAACTTCATAACCTCTAATATAGCAATCTCAAGCATTAAGACCCCTGCAATTTTTGACACAACAGACCTGACTACAGTTTCACAGCATCTCGTGAGCTTCTCCTCCTTCTTCAAGCAGCCTAGCTATCACTGAAAAAAAACAAAGCCATGATGGGAGCTGGGAGACGACGAGATATTGCTGCAGAACAAATAAGAACAGAGCTAGAACTCTGTACTGCAGAGTTATTCTTCCTTTTTATTGCTTCAAAGAACAAGCCTATTCTTCTAACCCAAGTAGATTAGTAAATAGTACATTCAGCTTTCAGAGACCTTCAGTATGTCTGCAAGGCTTGTGATGTAGAATAATGTAGGTAAAAGGAAATACATGGAAATTTTAGTAAAAACAGATACTGAAGTATTGTAGTTGCTTTCTCTCTGCTGTGAAGAAGATCAGAGAAGAGTCTTTTGTGTCAGTTTTATTTTGAACCTATTTTGTTGCCGAATATGGGAAAAGATTAGTTTGCTGCTAATTGTGCCATTGGTTTTGTGATTCTATGAAAACCCCCTAAAAGTCTGCATGCAAAACCAACGAGGTAGAACATGTTTGACAAGCTTAGTTCCAACTTGACCAATGTAACAGGAAAAGACTTTAAAATCATTGCCTCTCTTCAACAACAATAGTACATACAAGTGTTTACAAGAGGATTAAAAGCTGCTTTAGCAAGTTGTATTAAAGATTCCCGTATCAGACAAGTTTTATCAAAAAACCTGTTGGAGCACTATGCAGCTGATCAGATGCAAACAGAAGCAAGTTATGCTACTGACTTTATTTTACCTGCTTTAAAAGGATGCTCGATGTATCTGCAAAATACACACCATGTGTACAATAAGCCATACCTATTGACAGCCTGCCCAATTACAACAACAGCAAAATAAGCTCCACAAGAAACGACCCCTAGCACCTGGTAATTAAAATTGCTAATCACCAGCAATTATCTGGCACAGCTTTATAGCCAGGCAAAACAGTTTGACCCTTTGCCCATGGAAAGAAGAATGTTTGCTGTCTATTGATAAGTGCTTAGGCAAAGCTGTTCGGCTCACATCCATTAAGTGGCGACTAATAGGAAGTCAACAAAAGAGCTCTGACATCTGTAGTGGGCACTTCTAGCAGGCCAGGTTTGGGAGCACAGGTGTCCAATGGGCTCCTGCCAAGGACCAGCGTACAGGACATGGCAACTTTTTCTTGAAAAGAAAACTTGAGCTGCCAATGTTTCCCGATTGGCTAATCCACAACCAAAGAGTAAATGCAGTATGTTTCCAGGACAAAGATTAAAATAATTACTCTTGTCAGGAGTGGTGGCTTGTTTTCAAACTGTCTGCATGGATTCAAACACAAAGAGGTAAGAAGTCCAGTAGGATCAGTATTTTAGGTAAAGATTGTTCTTTGGTCAATTTCTGTTCTTATTAAGTATTGAGTTAAATATATATATAAAAATGTCTCTCTAGTGTGCTCTTTAAGTCTGATAAAGAGTTTACGATAATAAGGTTTTCTTTTTTCCTATATGACACTATTATGCTCAAAGCTATAAAATACCCTTCCATTGTTACAGCTCCAGGAAGACACTGCTAGAGATTATTTGAACTACAATAAACAGCTCCATTAAAGCTTCTGATCTCATCAATGACTCTTACAGGATCTTAGATAAAAAGATCGGGTTTGGTTTTACTTGGGTTTTTTGTTTTTGAGAAAGAGAGAAAGAAAGAGAGAGAAAGTCTGGCAAAAATATTGCAAGCTTCTAATAATGAAACGACCTACAAAACCTGAAGGACAAAGCATCCCTTAATCACTTAGGAATGCAAATTGCTCCAAGAACAGGCATCAGTAGAGATTACAAAGCCAGAAGCTGCTGCAATACAGAACCAAACCTCTGTAGCCTCATCCCTTCATGGGGCTTTAGAGGATCTTGGCAGGTTGGAGTTCCAGTGCAAAAGGGAATTTAAAACACAAGTAATTTGGGGGCATTCTGACTTGCACGTACCATGCCTTTTCCTGCATAAGATGTCAGAGCCTCTCCATGTACATCTTTGTATTGTGTCATGTAAAATTGGAACTGCTGCATCACTGTTGCAATGTGAAGCAACATTGCTGGCATGATACTTGGCAATATCTCCTAATCCAAAATAATTAATGAAGTAATTCAAAGTGTTCTGTCCCTTCCTAATTCTTTCTTAAGCCCAGCTCTCAAGTTGCTTCGAGTTACTGGGTTTGAAAATAACTTAATTTTCTCATTACCATGACGTTAAGAATGCAGCCACAACTTGCACCTCTGTACTTATTTGCTTTGGCAAAGTCTGCATTGTGGCTGGGTACCTCTTGTCTGCAGAGGGCATCTTGCAGAAACCAGTGTAGTTCTGCTTTGGCCCACACACAAAAGTTGCTTTTCTACAGAAGAAGCAATGTTACAATGGGCCCATACATCTCACTCCAGCGCAGACTTAAAATGCAGGTAGAGTTTACATCCCAGCCTAGGAACCTGGAAACACTTTTGAGCCCTCCAATTCAGCTGTAGCCCGGGGGTTCTCAAAATGTCTGTACTCTTCACCAAAGCTAGTTGCAATAATTTACATAAAATTTCAGATAAAATCATAAATAAATAAAAACCCACCAGCCGACTTCTGTATTCCACATAGATTTCCGCCTTTGTAGAAAATAAAATTTTCTGCTTTAATTTTGGCACATGCATGGATTGTTTTCTGTTAGATTCCAATTCTTGATCATTGGTATTACCATGAGATTCCTCTCTACTGCAGTTTGTAAGCTTCCGCCAGTGTGAAAGAGCAGCATTTCTCTTTGACAAATCTTTGGAGAAGTCAGAAATGAATAAAGTCACTGGAGATACACCTACTTACAAGCCTGGATTGTAAAGTGCAAAGCAAGATGAAACGATAGATCATAAATTCTGGCACTGCTTGACATTCAGATTCTCCCTGCAATGTATTTCCCCACTCCTTTTCCCGCTAAGTCTCTGCCCTTCCCATATTGTCTTCCCTTCCCTGCCCATGGTCCTGGCCACCCCCTCGGGTTTTTCCCATTGGTTCTGATACCCCAACTCCGCCCATGTGCCGCCCCTGCACCCTGAAACCAGTAGTCCATGTGCTTTCCCCACCCCCGTCGTCCCCATATAAAACCCAAAATGGGCTGCCAGGTGCTCTCTCTGCCTCTGGGAAGCTGTTTGTCACCATGTGATTAAAGTCGTGTGGTCCCCATGCAGAGACCCTTCTCTCCTCCTTTATCGCCCCCGTGTTGTGCAGCCGGCAGCCAGCCGGAGCAAGGGCGTGGGGCCGCCCGGGAAGGCTCCGGGAAGCGGAACAGCCGCCCTCTCCCCGATGCTGCCCCGCAGCGCTCTCCGGGAAGGTTGCGGCTTGCCATGCCAACACAGGAACTACAGACCGCAACACTGCAAGTCTAATTCAGTGATGATCCACAGCAGAAGAGCATGCTACCAGATTGGTGTAGTCTATCCATCACAGTAAATTACACTGAATGACTCTTCTGTGGGTAAGCTGAGGTAATGAAAGATATGAGAAAGGAGTGGATTTTCTGACACTCTTTGGCATTTGAAGTCCATGAAATACTAGTGGACTTCAGAATGTTCTTTTCAAACTCGGACATCATGGTCACCCAGGTTATGAAAACATATTTTTCTGCCAACATTTATGGTATAAAGTGATTTTTAATACCATTGTCCAAACCACAATCTAACAGAATGGCCAGTGGGGATAAGACGTTCAGTTGTTTTTTGTTCCATTTTTGAGAGTCTCTGTCTTTAGGGGTAGTAGTAGCATAGGCAAAGGAATACAGGGAACAGCAAATTAATCCAACCTTTAAAAACTCTGGGCTCAAGACAAACTAGACAATGGAGGTGGGGAGCTAATATGCAGCTTGCATTACCAATCATTCCACTTCCATTTCATGTATAATATGTGCTTAACGCAGAGTCGATGCACAAAGTTCATCAAATCACCACTTCTCAACAGTTTTCTCCTTTCTCTGTGTGTAATTCCAAAACAAAACCAACTTTTCCATTTCTCCTTCAGGTGAAAGCCTAGCTGTGCCCCACAGGTCAATGAACCCATTCTGGGCTTCCTTGGAAGAGAACTCCAGAGTCAAGAGTCTTCCACTGAAAGTGTCTTGCTAGGAACTGCTAAACAATTAAACCTGGGGAATCCCTCTTCAAGTGCCTGTTGACCTCTTCTGTCCTGGGGAGGACGAAGAAATGAAGGAGGTGGATTTCAAACCATTTAACTGCTACACTTCACACAGCAGTACCGTTGAGCTGTGCTAGTGTAGACACAGCCCTGGGAAGTGCTTTGTCCCAGGATGGCACATCTCAACTGGCACACCTTCTAGTGGTTTCCCTGGCAGCCCCAACGACACACAAAGTGAGAGGAAATATTCCACTCCAGAAATCAGTAAGGCAATGCCTATCTCACCACACTTCTCTCAAGATGCACATAGGGTAATAAACACTCTTGTACTGCCAGCGCTTCATGGAAAAAAAGGCAAACACTCACCAAGAAATCAAATCTCTCTTCCCCCAGGGTATACATGTTCCTGCAGATTCTTTCTTCAGTGCCAGCTCTGTCTTGCCCAGATTAAAACTTTGCAAATTTGTGTTGCCGTGGTCATGACCACCACTAAGGTGGATGATGAGCCACAAGGCCCAGAAGCGGCATTGGATTCCTGGTGGGTTGGCACCAAGGTCTAGTGTCTCCCCCATGCTTAGGGTGAATTCCCTGTCGAGGTTTGAGAGCAAACCAGTGAGAGACTCCAAGTCAGAAATACAATTTAATAGGGAAAGGTAAAAATAAATGCAGTAGTACGAAGAAGGAAAGAAATAACACTGACAGAGTCAGAATACAACCTGGCACCCTGTCGGTCAGGATGTTGGTAACAGTCCAGATGGTCCTGCTGAAGCAGTGATCCTGTAGAAAAGAGTCTGGTCTTCACCTGAAGGTCCAGTGGTGTAGCTCTAGTCCTCCGGGAATCCCGTAGGTAAGGGCAATCTGTGCTATTCCAAACCTCTGATTATATACAGATGGGAACTCTCAGCTCCTCCTCCTGGGCGGAGCATCTCACAATGGGATGGTGAGTCACAAGGCAAGGCATTGATGGGCCCATTAACAGGAGATAACCCCCGGAGGGAGTTATCAAGGGTGAGTCATGGTAGCAGATAACAAACACTGCCCCACCTGTTTATGAAGATGGTGATAGAATACATGCTTTTGGTTACATCTTATATTGTAACCTAGGACATTCCCACAGACCCCTTGCGTTACTACTTTGACTTTTGGATTCTGGTTGGCCTGTTGGCCCTCCACCCAGCCTTATGTAAATGTTCATGAATATGTATTCCCCTGTTTTAATGTGCATGTCTAGAAAGTTCTCCCTTGTTCGATGCCCCATTGGCTCTCTGTCTTAGTTCCCTCCTCCTTATTATACTCATTGGTTGCTGTACTGCTGACTCCACCCCTGTTGTTGTACCCTATTGGTTGTTTCCCTTTTCTCCACCCCTTATCCCTGTACTATAAGAACTCTGGACCTGTCCCTCATCTCGTTCTTTGTCCCTCTTCAGGCATCAGACCGTCTAGAGCAATAAAAGCTCTGGAACCCACACAAAGGACCCCTCCCACTTCTTTGCGTCTGCAGACGCGTGCTTTCCATCGGCGGGTTGGGACTTGCTCCATGAGCTGAGGAGCCGGCTGGAAGCACCTGCAGCAGCCCTATCTTGGTTTGCAGGAAGGACACTGTGCCTCCATGGGCAACCTAACAGTGTCAAATTTGCTCATACCTTCATCTCAAGCTTGGTCAGGCTTTTGATAGGCAACAACGATGTTCCTCCTGGGCTGCACAAACAACTGCTAAGCAGGACAATGTTGCCATGATGGCCCAAACTGTTTCAACATCTCTCCTATCAGAAGCAGGACACATGGAATCACAAAATAAAGAGAAAGGTGAAAAAACAGAGCCTATACATCTTATACCTGGGATGATGATTTACCTTGCTACATCTTGGTTTCCTCATTGGTTGTCAGATATTAGATCTCTGGCATTCTGAGCACTGTTCTCAGCCACTACCCTGACAGTACCTTACAATTCCCATGGCACCTTTATAGAATTTTCTTAAAGACATGTATCTTTACCTTTCTCACATATATTTTAGTGACAAGAAACCATGGATTTGTTACCAGCTCAGTTACCTCCTGCTTTAGTTGCTTATGGTTGCTGAATGCATGTTGTGCAACTCTTGCTATTTAACGTGCTCCAGAACCTTCCCTTAACTTGTTCCCTTGGCCTCTTGACTTGTTTTACCTTTGTTATTTGAAGAGACAGAGAGAGGGTGAATGAAAAGTCCCCTTGTTACCTAGTGCTCCCTAGAGCACAGTGTGGCTCCCACCAGACTGAAGCAGATATGGTTGATCTATTCATGGGGTAGGAGTCAGAGAGCAAGGTGATTCAGGGGGCCTAATTAAACAGTAAGAGTGAATTAACATCAAAATGTCTGTAATGCTCGTATTATGTGGACCTAGGTTTAGCCAGTGTACTAGTTTGAAAGCAAACCAGTGGGAGATCCCAAGTCAGAACTACAATTTAATAGGAAAATTAAAAATAAATGCAGTAGTACAGAAACACTGACAGAATCAGGATACAACCTGACACCCTGTTAGTCAGGGTGGTGGTAGCAGTCTGATTAAATGGTGGCTGCAGCCCTCCTGAAGTGACAGATGTGGTTCTGTTGAAGCGGTGATCCTGTAGAAGGGTCTGGTCTTCCTCTGAAGGTCCAGTGGTGGTTATGCAGCTCTTGTCCTCCGGGAATCCAGTAGGTAAGGCTGCCTGTGGTGTTCCAAACCTCAGGTTATATCCAGGTAGGAATGTTTGGTTCCTCCCCCTGGGCGGAGCATCTCACAATGGGATGATGTCATTTTATGAGTCGCGCAGTGAGACTTGATGGCCCATTAACAGAAGATATCCCCTGGAGGGAGTTATCAGGAATGTGTCATGGAAGAGATAAAGAACACTACCCCACCTGGTTTTATCAGTTTATGAAGATGGTGATAGAATACAAACTTTTGGTTACATTTTACATTGTAACCTAAGACAGCCAGGCATCTGACACAGCTTCTGCAAGTCAGAGTCCCATGCCAGCTGAAGTAGGGATTTGGGACTGAAGGGGGACCTGAACTGTAAGAGTATCTGTACCTTTCCATCCACAGAAATGTCTCTGGAGCACAAAAAGGTGGCTGAGCCAGTCAGGTCACAAGGACAGTGCTTCTGTGGAGTACAGCAGCCTCCATGGTTGCCATCTCTCAAGAAGACCATCTCTATGAAGAAGGGTTTGTTAGAAACGTGTCAGGATGAGACAGCCCCCAGTACACAGGGACCTCATATCTTTCCGTGCCTGTTTGCCAAAGTCTTCCAGTTCACAGGGTTTCAAATCTCCATGTCTTCTTCTTAGTCCGTGAGGAAATGGAACGAGACCCTAATAGAAGATGGAGGTTAACCAGAGATGGTTAAAGTGTAGATGTTGGACCGATCAGTCCCTCCAGCTCTCTAAATCTGAAGGGAAACTGAACTAGACTTTTCAGACCAGTAGTACAAATACAAAAATGTACCCCCAATGTGTGGGGCTCAGCTGCAATGTTTTCCCAGTACCCTATTAGGAGGCAGAAAAGGGCTCCACTAAACAATCATAGCAACTTATTTCTGTTCAATGCAAACTAAATCCCTGGCCACCAAAACTGACTTTTACACAGAATACACTCCATTTCAAAGCTTTAGGACAGGGAAATCCTATGTCAGTGGATGATGATGCAAAAAAATTCTTTAGAGAGCTTAAATGGAACATTGTTATTGAGACATGGAGACTTTGCTGAGGAATGTTGTGAAGGAAACAGCTCCAGTAAACAGTGAAAAAGACTGCAGGATGTGCTAAAAGAATTACAAGTGTTGAAATAAGTTAAAAATAAATTAAAAATAGCATGTGTAATGGGAAAGACAGCCAAAAAAAATGTTAATAAAAGGTATTGGATGAAAGCCCAGAATAGAAGTACAACAAATACAAACAACAAGCAAATGTACACATAACAGGGTGAAAATTAGAGTCTGTCTTCCCCTTGCACGCAGAACTGAGCAAATGGAGCTACAGGCAATTTTGAAGAATGGCAGCTCTGAAGCATCCAAAGTATAAACATTTCTGTCAGGTCAGCAGCCAGAGAGAGAGACAGCCTGAAGCAAATCTGTGAAGTACCAAGAGGGTTGGTGATGTACGAAATGGTAACACAACTCAAATACTCCATGTGCCTCTTTTGAGGATCTCTCAACATGGTGGTGTAATCAAAGTCTCAGAACTAGCTGTCAATCTCACTTGTTATTACAATGCCCCCTCCCTAAAAAGTTTTGTGGAGCATAAAAGGGACTTTACCCAAGATCAGCAAAAGAGTATGAAAACAGGTTTCAGATGTTCTTTTTATCTCATGGAGACAAATAATTAACAGTTACGAGTTCCACAATGAAATCTCTACTTTTCTGTCCACTGAATATTTGTACTACTTCAGATTTATTTGAAAATTTCAAACAATGAACATTGAATGTTATTGTTTATATTTACCCTTAATAATTTGTGACATCTTTAATAAATTCATATCCAATAGTCAGAGTTTGAATTGTGAGTTTTAGTTGGAACTTGGTCATAATGTTATAGCTGTTTCCTGGCTTGATGAGCACCATTTCTGCAGCTGAGAGAGATTTAACAAGCTTCTGAAGATAGGCTGTATTTATATAGGATTGAAAGATTTACATAATTGCAATCCTTTTTTTCCAAGCCTAAACATGGCTTTTGCTAGTCAAGAGAGGTGTTTGAGAATAAGAAGATGATGTGGTCAAAGGCAAAATGCTAGTTTTAAAATCAGTTTTCTTAAGCAGAAAAAGAAAAAACCAGTGTATATGTATACATACTTCTTCAGACCAACTTGTAGAGGATATTTCATTCTTTCATTTCTTCCTGTCAGAGTTCAGGCTGGGATTTGGAAAGCTGATTCCCTGGCAGGCCCAACAACATTTCTCTCACTTTATAAGGAGTTCTACTTTCAGGGCAAATACATGAACAAAAAGAATTAAGGTTTCTTATCCTCAAGTATTAAGATAGGCATGCTTAGGATTCTTTAAAAAGCAATCTCGTTAAATACTTTAAGACACTTGATTTTAAGTAGGCACACACATACAGAGAAAAATGCTCATATGTAATTGGAGATGGAATAACTTCAAGTGAAGACAGGTTCTTTTCTCACAGTATAAAATACATATATATAAAAATAAATTAATGGATAAAGGAAAAAGCTAAATAGGTAGGTTAATTCCTACATCAAAAATTGAATTAAAATACTGTAGCAGAGAAGGAAATATTGAGCAGGATTCAGGAATATTTTGGAAGAGTTTCCTTTTACCTTAAATAAAGATTTTTAAAATGGTGACACTATTAAAAATTTTTCTGGTTCCCAACTTCCTTCACATGTCTCAAATCAGAGAACCAAAATTTGAGATATCTAAGATGAATCACCACTTTTGGGAGACCAGGGCCATGACAGAAAAAAGTAGTGAAGTTCTCCCTATCTTGTTCTGATCCACATGCACTCTGATGAGGCAACAAAAACCCTTCCTTATTCCCAGATCATGTCTCATGACAAACTGAATACCTGCTCAAAACCATGAAAATAGTGAAGATTAGTATAAAAAAGTTGAAAGATCACTGAAGCCATTTCTAACTCCACTCACAGGGAAGTCTTGCCTCTCTTTACAAGTACTCAGGGACTGGCAGAGTGCAAGCAAAGAAAATTTAATCCCAGGTCATAGAAACTTGGCAGAAGAAAACAATAGCATGTAATGGAAAGAATTAGGAAATCATAGGAGGTAATGCAGATATCTAAACATCATTAAGTGAAATCTGCTCCAGAAATTGAGCCAGTCCCCTTTCCGAACACCACTTTCCTTCTGTGTGAAAAGTAAAGGTTTTGGACATGTTTTTAGTCCTACCAAATCCTAAATTCCCTTTCTTTCAAATCAAGACAAACAAGAGCCCCAAATCCTCCCGACTCAGTATTAAACCACTGGTCTTTCCTTGCAGGATCAAAGCAAACAAAGTCCCAAATGTCCTTTCTGTTCCTCAAGCTGCACACAGACAGAACCTCCTGCTCCCCTTTCTTCTGGCTGCAAGAAGAGAAGCTCCAAGCATCTTTTCCAAGGGTTTGTTAAAAGGAGTCTCAGGAAAGTTCTTCTCAGCAGATCTTTCTTCCTCCTTCAAGAAGCCTAATAAACCTTGATGTTGGCTACAGTAACATTCCTGTTGAAGAAAATTTTGTATTGACCTGATAACAATTGTGGGAGGAGTGAACTCTGTGTTTTGAAAAGCCAAATGAATGTAGTGAGGCTTTGACCATCTAACAAGCAGACTGTTGGCCTTCACTTTACAGAAGGTAGCACAAGTACGTTTTAAAGCAGACAGAAGTATTTCATGGAGCTGCACAACGGGAAGCCCAGTTTGGGTATGCAGTGATTCTCCAAGCACAGCTGTAGTTTCATGTACATCATAACAATGACATATGTGAGATATATATATATATATATATATATATATATATATAGTGTTCCTGGGGTTTAGGATCAGCAGATAAGATGGACAATGAAGACTCAGAGACCTTTCAAAGAATTTTTTGCTGAAAGAAATGAAGTTCAGACATTACAGACTGAGAGGCTTAAAGAATTTTCCTAACGGGTCTTCCAGCAGTTTGTTAAGGTAACATAATGTTTGTAGTTTTGTTACTGATAGTGAAGTCATAATCGCAGTAACAGAGTGTTTTAGGAGAACTTTAAGATCCAAGATGTGGAGGTATTTTAGAACTCACAGTGCCTTTACCACTCTGTTACCCACATTTATGAATTGCTATAATGGCAGCTTTCGGAGGACCATGTATATCCATCCTGCTGGTGTCAACCCCTCAGCTCACTGAGGATTTAGCAAACAGTGTATGGGGGCTTAAAGGAAAAACACCTCTTTTTACAAAAGGAGACCATGTGTGGGTGTCTAAAACCAAAAGGACTCTTGATAAACATTGGGAACAGACATTAACTGCTTAGATTTTCATACTACTTTAAGTTATTAGCCAGGTACAAAGGATGGTGCTCAGGAGAAAAGATGGTGAGGGTAAAAACGTTGTTGACCTTTTTACCCAAAGAATTACAAAAAATTAATACCAAACATAGCATGTTTCACATGACTGGAAAAAATATATGTGTGAAAGGAAAAGATTGTTGGTAAAATGGTTGTCATGGCCTACTCAAGTCAAAAGCTTTTAGAAGTGTTTTAAATCTATGTCATTTAGATATTAGGCACTGCTGGAAGAAAACAAAAGCAATAAAAGTCTTAACATGCTCCTCTCCAGAAACATGGTGGTTTGATTTTTGCTACAAAACATTAGTTCAGGTTTTACAAAGGAGGTAATTAAATGTTTACAAATACACTGCCCTTATACCTGGAGCTGCAGCAACAGTGAGATTCCCTTTCAAACTGTACTTATGAGTAAGAATGTATTCAGTTTGAATTTTCAGGAGTGATATGAAAAAAGTTGTTCCAATTCAGTCTGTACATCCAAGGCTCCGCAATCAAACAAATCATAGAAAAAATCCTAATAAGACTAACATATTTTATACCAGTTTTTAACAAGCCATTATCTTAAGTTGCTCCCAATTTAAAATATTTATAAATTACTCTTTATCACAAGTCATCTCCAGAGGGTTAAACTTCTGGTATGATTGCATGGATGTGTCAGGACACAAGTCTGTGGAGACCTTCTCTGTAACCCTGTAATCCTCACCTCTAAAGGACAGCCTATTTGCACTCATGGTGTGTGGAAGTACTTAGGCCACAGTGAGTAAAAATACAATTACATTTGAAACCAAATCAGACCAAATAAAATGCAGCTCATTTTGTTTCATAAAAAATGGAGAACCCATCACTCTTCTCCTTTTTGAAAAGGTGAGGGGTAGTTGTTCCATCCTTTCACTCACCCAGGACATGAATGATATGCTTGAATTTCTTTCTTGGCAGTGGGGAAGCAAATCTATGCGAGAGAGAAGAGCTGCAAACGGGTGTCTCTCTGTATCTAATCCAGGTTGCTAGCCTGTCTCTATATTCTGATGGCTAGAACAGTATTTTGACCCATGTTCCAAGGACTGTAACAGGATATTAAACAGCTAAAGAGCAAAATATATTTCCAGATTCATCTGCTAAGTTTACTGAATGATGAAGTACAGGGGCCAGACAGCAAAAATCTTCTCTTTGCCTGATCTTCATGGAGCCAGAAGTCTGATGCCTACTGACACTTCATTCTGACAGAGTGTAATTCTTTGGGTTGAGGGTTTTAAGGAGGATTTTTTTTTTTTGTTCTGAGCTTTTTCTCTTTTCATTCTGACAATTTGTATCCAAGAAACCAGATCAGAAATGGTTGCAGGAAGGAATAGAAACCAAGTATATAGATTTGTAATGATGCAAGTTCTCTGATGAACTGTAAAAGGCTGTGAAAAGTCCAGGTCATTCTTTGCATCTTGTCTAGTTCTGTATCAGATCCCTCTAAGGATGACAGAAATGACTGTTGCTGGTTGTGGCTACTGCAGATGTGCCACCATGACCAGCACCAGCTTCAGTGGTGGTGTTAATCAGTTTATAAGGCACCAATAACCATTCTTTAGCTTCTCCAGGCAGCTCATACTTCTAAGGAGCAAAGACTTCTGGCCAGATAACTCTAGGAAGAATTCCTGTTTTGCTTATTTTTTTGGTCCAATATGGTCTTAGGATCCCTTAATAGCTATCATCATGTGTTACATGTATTACTGTAGACTTCCCACTTTTGCACTATGACCCCACCAGAGAGTTCTGGTAGATGAATCAGGCCCTCAGCATCCATGCCTGAGGAAGCCAAACCACCCTGCCCTTCCCCTGACTGTATCCACTAGATGCAGCTGACCACAAGGGCTCCTACATGCACATGTCGAAGTATAGGTATCCTGTTCCAGAGCTGAGCTCCACCCAGTAAGTCTAGGAGAATACAGTAGACATGAGAAGCAGATGAGGAGAGGGTGGTGGTTTCTGCACCATCTGAGATGGTGGTTTCAATACACTGGCAGACTAAACCTGTTCAGAATCTTTGTAGATATAACAGAAGAACCCCAAGAGAGATCTAATGAAATGAACTGTAAGATTTTAGGAGAAGCTTTCTGCTAAAGTGGAGAGAGCCAGAAGATGCTTATTTGAATATTAAGTGACTAATGAGGGCAGGAGTTTTCCTAGCAGTACCACATGAGGTGGTATTTCCTACCATAGATGAATTACCTACCCATAGAAGGTGCAAATCAGAATAAGGACAGCATGGTTCAAGAGGCCAGGTTTTCAGCAGACTACATGCTAATCTTTGGGATCCTTGTCTTTGATGGCAAGGAAATAGCTAATCTCTTGGTACTGAGACAGGATGTGAGGTTGAGGATGGGAATGACATGCAGGGAGGTACTGAGAGGTGGTTCCCATAGTGCACTGGAGGCCTCCGGAGGAAATACAGGAAAAGTCATTCGAGAGTCACAGCTGGCCACCTGCCCTGGATCCCCCTGGAAGTACAGTGCGTGCAGCTGGGGCCTCTGTGGCCTCTCCGGAACTCAGTCCACGAAACTGCAGCTGGGGCCACGAACCCCCTGTGGACATTACAGAAGTTTTGAGAGACTTTGGGGTGCACACTGAGCCCTGTGATCCCTCTCCTAGATAAAGCAGAACCCTACAGGGATATAACACTACAGCAGGCTCTTCTCCATGGCACCAGGCAATAGGACAAGAGGCAACAGGAAGAAACTGATGCACAGGACATTCCACTTGCATATGAGGAAGAACTTTACTGTGCAGGTGACTGAGCACTGCAGATATTCAAGAACTATGTGGGGACTTTGTTTAAGCAGGGAGGTTGGACCACATGACCCACTGTCCTTCCGACCTAACACACTCTGTAATTCTGTGAAGTGCAGGTTGGCATTTCCCAGGTAAGACTGTTCAGGCTGCTCCCCACACCATCACTAAAGATTGGATTGCATATTCCTTGCCTTTCTGAAAAATTGGATTGCATATTCCTTGCCATCCTGAAATCATTCCAGTTCAAGTCTGTGACATTCTGGGGGTAAAACCACACCGGGTGACCTCCAGGTGGGACTTTTGAGACACATTGCCATATCCACATAGTCACAGACAAACACTCTCCGTTATGGATCAGCTCAGATGCAGGACCAGCAACTTGCAGTGACCCCCACTCCTGGTCTCAGACATGGGAGGTGCAGCTCATACCATGTCTGAGGAGAGGCTGGCACAAAGAAGGGGAGACCCTGCTGATGTTGAGGATACTGCTGTGTAGCAGCGGTACCTCCATGAGCTGCTCTTGGCAGACGAGAAGGGAGCGATGCACAGCTGCTGTGGGGTCGCTCAGAGGAAGGTGCAAGCTGGGTGTTGTGGGACTGATGAGCTGCTGCCAAAGCTCCCCTGGGAAGTGTTGCACCTGTCAGGGACAATGTCACACGCACCTGTGTTCACAGGCAGGGCTGGAGCAGGAATGAGGATACCATGCACGCCAAGAACAACCTGAGGAGGACTCTGACCTGAAATTTTGGTGCAGACAACAGCAGTGCTCTCATTAGTATTAAGAGAGCCCTTAGCTACTCAAATGAGGGTGACAACACCTTGCAAGATGGCTCTGTGCAGAGCCAGCAGTAAGGAGACCTATTCTGCATTCATATCTGTTTCAGGGACACAGGTTTATTTTAGCCTGGTGCATAATCCTGAGGTGCAGTCCCTTGTCTTACTCACCAATAGTTCCCTGTCAGGCATTCCATGCTAATTTGTACATACAGTGGCAATTTCCAGAAGATCCTTTGTCACAGGTAAGTCAGGTTATTACTGCGACACATTAACAAAACAGCTTATAAATTCCAGTTGTTTATATTTGCTACATCAAACCATCAAGCAATAATACAGAAATGGTTTTAAGAATAAACATGTAAAAATATTGTGTTGCCTATTATTTCAGGGGGGTTTTTGTTTCCTATATTTGCATGTTTATACAATGCTCCAGATAAATGCTGCCCCATACATTTTTTTTAATCAATGTCATATTATCAGGGCATGCAATATAATAAACAGATCTGTTAAAGCACCAGTGATGTCTCTATTGGCAGGCTTATAAAAGAGCTCGGTGACCTTGGTTAATTAGCCATGTAATAAACCAGAACTGAAAGAGCCTATTCCCACAAACCACAGCACAGCACCCCTCCACCCCCCGCCTGCCAGAGGGGCTCTGAATGGGAAGTCAGCAGACGCTATGCAAAGTGCAGCCACTTAGCCTTAGAGCCCTTTGGAATGTATGCAAAGATTCACAAAGACATTTCCTTCCAGCCACTGATTTAAGAAACAACCTTTAAAACAAAAAGATAAGTTTTCTGAATACTTATTTTATTGGCTGGTGCTGCTTAAGTTGTGTTAAGATAAATGTGTATCTTCTTGAAACCTTACAACACTTGCGTTGAAAAACAGCTTTAAAAATTCTTCAATTTTAGGCATGTTTTCTATAAATTCGCTGATTTGTTTTGATGTTTATTTCAGATATTCCTAATAGAAAAAAATCCAACCCCTCTAGTAATTAATAGCTATTCAGTTGAATATATTGGATTCTTTGAATGGAATTTATTTTGATCCATAAAGTGCAGCCCTCTTAGATAGTGAATTACATTTAATAAATCATATGGAAAACAGTGTTACGTGTATTTCTGTTACTCACTTGATTTCACTAAAATGCACACCTAAAAATTTAGACCTATACTATAAAAATAAAATTGTTGGCCTTTTGTCTGAGAGCAGGCAGTAAAATGGATACAAATTTTTAGCAAATTCTTTGACTTTATCCTATCAGACTCTTTAGAAATAAAAGCTTTTGTAAGTACAAGCAAGAATCACTAGTTTTAAATTTCACCCAAATGTTAGTTCCTAACAAGCATAACCACAACCAACCACACAGCCTCAGAGTTAGGCTTTTCTTCGGCAAGAGCAAGTGCAATAGTTTTTCTCATTGCTATAGGAGTTAGCTCTTTTTGAAGTGAGTGTATGTGAAGTCCATGACTGCTATCCTTTCATGGCATGCCCCTGCGTTCTGGCGCAGCAGAGAAACAAAGAGAAAACCCCAAATCCCTAACAGTTTTTCAGCTGCCACTTCCATACAGGAAAGTGATTTTCAATTCTTAAAAAAAAACAACCAACCAAAATCAACATCAGCTATTTCTTTAAATAAACTATTTTTTTTTTCTCCAGAATGCTTTTCATTTTCCAAGTGGACCTTAAATTTACAGTGTTCCTATGCAGTGAAACTAATGAATATCACTCTGGTTTTAAATCCTATACAGCTGTTCATCCATTCAGGATTGTTTTAGCTGCAGTCATTTCTTTCGGTACTGCAGATCATAGTCAATTAACATGAACAGAGAGTTTCACTGGGTCTGCCAAACAGTCTCCATTATTCTGGGGAAGTTTCAGAATATCAAGCACAACAACATCCTCAACAAATCTGAGATTACAGCTGGTTGATAGCAGAGTATCCAAGAGCAAACTTTTTTCCTTGATATTCTTCTTTGTTGGATTCCAGAGTGAAGTGGGAGATACATTTTAGGCAAAACGTATTTGTTAACTCATTTTCTCTGTTTTCTAATGTGAGCTGAGAGATGTCTGGAATCTGTCTGAAGGAAGCTACATAACTGCATGGCTCAGCAGCTCATTCGACAGACAATGTGTGTGTGTGTGTGTGTGTGTGTGTGTGTGTGTGTGTGTGTTTGCATTCATAAAATTGAAATTTTTATCCACGTGCTATAAATACAAATGTTAGTACTCACATGAGAATGTGAGCAATGCCCATGACTTCCAATAAGGGTATGCATAAACAGTTCAGGGTCAGACACTACAGCTGAATTTTTCAGTCAGTGTCCAGCTTCTAGGGTGACCACAGCCATACCAAAAAAGCTTAACTGAATAGGGAGAGGGCTAAGTACATGCAGATAAAAGGAGCCATTATAATTTAACATGAAGTTGCAGAAAATAACGGCAAGCAGACAAAGAGGAAGAGAACAGGGAACTGTGAGTTAGTCACTCTCCTCAGATCTGGATATTGTACACACTTCTGCAAGACAAACCAGTGGGATCCTTCCCAGAAACAAAGCTGGGCACAGGTTTATGAGTTGGTAAGAACTGGGTCTCTTACAATAAAACAGTGTTATGCTACACAAGGTACAGTGTGTTGTTCGTATGGCAATCCAACTGAGAAGACTCAGTAGATACTGAAAATACAGATGTGTACTGCAATCTCCTCTGGCAGCCTCTGGTCCTACCACATCTCACACGCCAGTGCAACCAGACTAAGGGCTGAGGACCAGAGTGCCACATCCTCAAATCATGATCTGGGGCGTAGAGACCCGGGCTGGAGGTGTCCCAGATCATTCCAGTTGCATGAACGTGGAAATCCCAAGGGCAGCAGTCCAGAAGCCAACTCACTTCCCATGGAAGGTTGGCACTGCTGCACAAGCACATACCCAGGAGTGTACTTTCCTGACTGCCAAAAGCATGCGGTCCAGAAGAGAAAAGTTCGGAAATATCAGCTGCCGCTCCTCTCCAATTTCCAGCTGCTTGAGGCCTGCAGTTGCTAAGGCTGGAGGAGGATGCCCTCCTCTGGCTACATGCGTTCCCTTTTCATCAAGCCTCGGAGGCTGAAGAGAAATCACTTTGAACACTGAGGCGGGGAGCTGGAGGCAATTACTTGTGATTGATAGCATTAAATATGAAACCGCATGTACCTCATCCATGAAGCATGGAATCAGCAGCATATTGTTAGTGGGGGAGATGAATGGGGCTTGAGATAACCTTGGCAAATTAGGCATATGTTAGCATTAAGCTTTGTCAGTAAGCAGGCTATAAATTACAGACATATTGTAACTCCATAAACTCATCTAATGAATTGAATGACAGTGGTAATTTAAGGCAGAATGGAACTGTTTAACCCTTTTAAGAATTTAGCTTTATTTCTATATTACACAACAATCCAAACTGTAGTAAAAGGTTGGTATTTCATATATACTACAAGATACCACAACCATAACAGGGAAACAGTTCTTCCATGTTTCATGTACATCTTAACAAACAGTTGGCAACCTGCAAATTATTTCACTTGTAAGTTGGTTTAAAAAGAATGGAAAAAGAATGGAATAGCTGGGGTGGGTTTCTTGCACGTTCCCTTACTCGGTCATTATTTTTCCATATGATCAAGCTAAATATATTGAAGCTATAGGACACAGCATGCTGTCATTTCTGGACTACTACTGAACTCCTCAGGAGGTGTTATAAGACACAAGGCTAAAGGGCAGGTGACTTTAGTCATAAGAGAAGTGCAATAATCCCTTCAAAACGCATGGCCTGCAGTGTCTTATTGCTATTCTGAAATGGCAGTTATAAATAAATATAAGAGGAGAAAGTCAGTCTCCTGCATTTACTGGCTGCTATTGACAGACTTATGCCATCAGTGACAGCTAATCCAGGATTCTGAAGCCATTTTCCATCTTAGTGTGTATTTCAGCCAAAGTAACATTTGAAAATCACTGGCATACCAATGGCACAAAAGGGCTTAAAATCGAAACCAGAAAATTTAATACAATATGTTATTAATTAAAATGTGTTGATGTAAAAAAAAGTATTTTTCCTTTTATTCAGCAGAGCAACTGAAGAAATGAGCACATAAATTATGCCATAGGTTTAGTCCACTTCTGAGGAAATTTTAGGAAAGCATGTTTCTTCACCTGCTTTAGGCAATTGATCTTGGCATTCATACAAATCGTGGGAAAATTTATCAGACCTTTGTAGAATATTTGCTTTTATGCCCATTTTTCCCTTCAAGAAAATACAATAAATTAATCAAACGGGCATTTATCTCTGTACAGAAGTCAGGAGACAGTCCTGTGGGATGTAAGGGTGGAAGGGATGGTAAGCAGAAAGTGAAATCCTCAGCGTATGTAATTTTATTTTATGTAAGTAAGTATTACTTCTGATGCTCATCCAGGACAATAAAGCCATATAAGAATCAAAATGATAGATTTAGTGGTAACTCAGTGTGAACAAAGGAGGAAGAAGTATAGTTACAGATATTTATTTTGTGTTTGCAGCTCACACATATTTCTATTTAGAAAAGGATTACATTTATCCCAACCTCAGGAAACATAGGTGCTCTGCTAACCCAGTTTTGGCCAATGAAGGAACAAAGCCTCCATAGGACTTACCTGGAGTTATACAAGGAGACTGCAGAAAAGTCAGGAGGAGGCCCAGTCCTCATCAGTCCCCTTCTTTTGACACAGTGATGTTGACACCATGCCTGGAAATATGTCTGAGATCAAAAAGAAGGTTGCTCTTGTCAAGAGTTGCAACAGAGTAAATTCGGAGTGCAAGCAAGATAACACAGGATATTGCTTGCATAACATGGGAAATTCACAGCCCATGCATGGAAGGAAAGAAACTCTTTCACACTTTTCCATTTTCTGTTCAGCAGTGTTGTGTTTCACAACTGTTGTATATCAATGAAACTCTGTAAATGCTTAAATAATGACATAATGAGAGTGCAGTAGCATTTTTGGTACAAATCTGTCCTCTGAATAAAATTGGTTCTTCATTCCAGAAAAGATTACTGTGACCTTTACTTCTCCATTTTCCTAATGGTTTCTTCACTACAATAACAAAATTGAATGACTATCTCAGCCATCTCTAAGATTTGGAATTAAATTTACCTAGTGCAAATCAATAAAGTGGAAATCAAAACTAAAAGCCTGGGGTTATTTTAGCAATACTCTGTGTGTAATACAACTTTGCATTTAACCTCTGGACTAAATGGTGACTCCATAACTAAGTCAGTCACTGAATGCATGCTTTACATACTTCAGTGGAATCAAACTGTTTAGATCAGCAATGATTAATGAAAAGATCTGACAAAAGTGATTTACAGAAAAGATGCCTACTCAATCCTGTGACTTTGTTAGGCCATCAAGACAGAAGACCTACTTGAGGTACATATAAAATGGTCCTTTGCATGGAAAATAGGGTGGGTTTTTCTGGTTTTGGATGCATAATGACTACGTGGCCTGGTTCTAGTGGGGGGACACACATGGGGGAAGGAATCCCCATCCCAACACTGCCAACAGAATGTAGGTTAGGACTGCAGCCATTTCCCCCTGTTCTGGCTGTGGGAATCTCACAGCTTCTCTTGGCATCAGGAGAAGATTCAGGTCTTCTCCTGATGCCAGCCAGCTTCTCAGCAGCACTCACAAGACCATCTGCATAAGGAACACCCCATTCCCAGAGCCACCATTGAGCTGTTTATCCAGAGACCTCGGTCAACCAGCGAGCATCTGACCTGGCAAGGTCTGTTGGTGTAGGAGAAATTGAAATAGTTTGCCCAAAATAAAGTCAGCAGGGAAGCAATGTCACTGGGGATTAAGCCCCACCTTCCCAAGCTGAGGCCCCTGTCTCTGCTGGACCACAGGGCTGCTATGCTGTGATGCTGGAGGATCAGAGCAGGCAGATGAGCAGAGCTGTCATGCAGCCTGCAGCACCAGCACTCTCTATCCCACCACTCCTTCCCAGTGATAAGAGAACCACATTTACCTTGAGGTAACAGGGGTCAGACCCAACTGAGGGACTCCAAGACATGCGGGCAGGTACCATTTGTTATGTTTCCTCAGTAACCTGTCAAAAGGAGCCAGTCTGACATATCCATCCTCAACCTAAGAGGAAAGTGGATTGGTAGACACTCGTTGGGATCCAGGACACACAGTCTCTCCAAGTGGTGCTGTGAATCTCCAGAGCTGAAATACCACATCCACCTCCCCAGCAGCCGAGCCCAGCGCATGCTGCAGCCCAGGCACAGGGACAGGCAGGAGCAGAAAGGTGCTCACCCTTCCACAGTGCTGCAGGGCACCACACAAAGTCTGCCTGTCCACCAGCCTGGGTTGTTTGCCTCCAGCTGCTGGTGCCAGCTCTGCGCTGGTTCCTCAGCAGCACAGTACAGAGGGAGAAAGCATCTGTGCTTTCTCTGCAGCTGGGAGCCTCTCAAGGACTCTTATCAGCTCACAGGGGCTGGGATTGCTCCTTAGGCTGGGCAGATAATGGGTAACCAGCTTCATACAGGTCTCTCCCCACTACAGCACCAGTGTAATTAGTCAGTGTTCTGCTGGAGGTAAATATTAATTAACTGAGATGAACCTTCTTTTTACCTTAAGATTTCAATTTAATTTTTATTCCCGCATCTAGGATACATGTCATACAAGAATAACACATTAATGCATTAAAATTGAATATTAGTGGAGACGATGAAAGGATGAGAGGTATAATTAGCTTTCAAATAACATACAAGTGCAAGTAGGCAGTATGATAATATGCATAACAAATAATAATAATAATATCACTGCTTGAGGTAAAACCACCTATTTTAACAATGGACACAATTAAAATTATTTCTAAACATGTTTTTTGGGAAGTGTCTGTTCACTGCAGCCTTGTCTGAGCCAGCCTCTACATGAATGCTCTCACGATCTTTAGTGCCAGTGTAACCATGTCCTGTGCTGTGTCAGGGGCAAGACCTAAGCACAATGTCCTCCTTCATCCCACCACCTCCACTTCGATATCCCCTGGGACCATAGCTCAGGAAACCAGTTGGAAAGGAAGCCACAGCTTTTGGATTAAAGTTATTCTGGTTTTAAGTCCCCCTCTTACCTTAATAAAAAGCTCAGCCTTACTCCTGCAAAATAATTTTTTGTAGATATGGTGATGTGTGGCACCTCCTTAAGCCCTCAATAGAAATAGAGTGTTTGGAAGTTCTGGATGAAAATAACCATCTGCCCAAGCCACACTGTAATGTTATTTCCTAAGTTCAGTTAGACCAGGTGTAAATCCCATGTAAATCCCAACACATGTCCCCTGACTCCAGCTGCCTTCCTGCAGGAGGCAGCCTAAGGTGGCTGAGTTTGGCTCACGCCCCACAATGCTGGAGTATGAGGCTGATCAAGCATAGGCAAGAAGCCTGACCAGATCCCATGAGTGGGAATTTAAGTCTTGGTCCTCCATATAACTTCCTAAAATTTTTCTTGCATCTGCTTTAGGAGTCCAGTTGTGGCTGAGGTGACATTTTCTGTATGGACTCACGGTCCCTGCTGACTTTGGTGAGCTCACATTTTCATGGTGTTTCATTCAGTGAAAAGCAGAGTTAAGCCAAAACTGAGAAAGTATGTTCTGAAAAGTGGAAACAACTTGTCAATCTTTGATAAGATGGATTTTAGATTACAAAGAGAGAAATCCTCTAACTCAAAGTTCATGTGAGTTAAGATCAGTAAATCATAAAATAGAACAATATTAAGTGTTTTTATAGTTTCAAAGTGCTTCACAGGCATGCATTAATTAGCTGTAATATGAGTTAAAACACTGGATGCCAAAATGTTCCCAGATTTCACTGGGGCACAGATGCCATTAGAAGACAGACCACAGACAAAATAGCTTGCAACTGACCCCATGGGAGCTTCAAAGGCACTAAAGGGGTCACATTCATCCAGGAAGGGAAGGGAAGGGAAGGGAAGGGAAGGGAAAGGAAGGGAAGGGAAGGGAAGG